>WOXC01004275.1:0-299050 GCA_011680675.1 Gymnobelideus leadbeateri
CGCTGGATCTCCCTACAGTTTGCAGGCCAGGAGCTGGAGCCGCCACTGAAAACTACAAAATGGCGTGTCTCCTCAGTGGCTTCTAGCCCCCAGGGGAGGAAGCTGATGCGTTCCCCAAATACTGGTCCCAAAGTCCATAGGGCACTAACCTCTCACTTTGTCCTAGGCATGTCTGTGTTGACCATTCTGGAATCGCCACAGCTGCTGGTTTTCTGGGGTCCCTCCAGCTGGCTGTTGGCCTAGCAGCCCTGGGGCTAAAACCGGGGACCTGGGCTCAGCTCTCCGTTGGCTGCACTGTGCTGGCCCTTCTTGCAGGGCTGCTGGGCTGTCCTCAGCAGGAGGTTAGCTTCTTTGTGTCGTTCTTTGGGTGTGGGCTCCAGAAGTTGTTCAGAGTCCTCTTTTACATAGTTTGGAGGTAATCTGGGGGGAGAGAGCCTTGGAGGTGCTGTTTCTACTCCGCCATCTTGGCTCCGCCCTCAATCCCCATTTTTACAGATGAGAACACTGAGGCTCAGAGATATTAAATATTTTGCCCACAGTCACGAGTGCTAGTAAGTGTCAGAGATGGAAATGAAGCCCAGTCTCTCTTCTTTATAAGTATCCCACAATGGCTCTAAGAAAACCACTGACTTGGGCTTTTGGATGGCTTTGAGAAGAAAGCTGGAGAACCACAGCCTAGGCACACCGGAGTCTCAGCTACACCAAGCTGCAGTTTGGATTGGAAGCAGAAGTTAAGGGGGAGCAACAGTGGGGCTGGAGGAAATTGTAGACACCCAAGCTTTGGATGGACTTGGGATGTGCCAAGAGATGAAATTTGTCATTAACTCCTTGTCTTCAGGTGTTTCCCAGCTGCCCTATGGGGGTATGACTGCTCTGCCCAGGGTTTGGGAGCTCTTCAAGAGGATAGTGGCTCCTGTGAGGAGACCTGTGCATGAGGGGGACAGAAACAAGCTTCTATTAGGCACCAACTGTGTACCAGGCATGGTGCCAAGTACCTTACAAATATCTCATTTGAGCCTCTCCCAACCCTTGGGGGTAGCAGTCATTATCATCTTTATTTTGCAGCTGGGGAAGCTGAGGCAGACAGAGGTTCCTCACTTTCCCAGGGTCACAGAGCTGGGCAGTATCTGAGGCTGCATTTGAACTCGGGTCTTTGTGACTCCAAGCTCCACACTCTTTCCACTATGCTACCCAGCTGAGCAAGAAATCAAATTCTTATAGTAAAGAAATGTCAGAAATGGTGGGAATCTTAGCAATCACCTAGCCCAGCTCTAATTATTCTATAGTGGAGGAAATAGACCCAGAGAATGCAATGTCTCAGGGTTAACAGGCAGGTAAACAGAGACTAGAACCCAGGCGTTCTGACTCACTCTTTTCCTCGCATTCCCCTTTCCATTGTACCATTCAGACACATACCAGCACACGCACACCCACCTACACACACACACACACACACACACACACACACACACACACACACACACACACACACACATCCCTTAGACAAGCTTCTCAGGATATCAGGCTTTTTCCACCTTGAAAATTTACCTGGGTGAATGCTTATTTCTAAATTGTTATTAACTTATTTGTTCAGGGATTTGGGGATTTAATTAGCCTCTTTTGAACTGCTCTTAGCATGTTTGCCTAGAGAAAACCAGCCTCTCTGCTCCCCCGCTTCCTGTCCCCCCTGGGATTACCTTGTTCCCAGGAGAGGAAGGGTGGGTGGGTGGGTTCCTGGGGGAAGGTGGAGGGGAGTTGAGAACCTGGGGCTCAGAGAGGGGCTGGACTTCTGAGAACAGCCCCCGAGGTCCAGTTTCCCATCAGTGTTGACTTGTCTGCTCGCTACCTCACCCCACTTCAAGCCACACAAACCCTGTCTCATTGACACACTTATCCAGGCACAGAGAAGCCATTGATTCCATCGATCACCTTCAGGACCCCAGAGAACTTGTCCCCATCTCTGGGCCTCTGACTTTGTTCCTCCCTTGCCTCTAGTCTGATGGGCCAGGAGCCAAGGGATGTTTCTAACCTACATTGTGGAAGGGGGCTCCCTTCTCTGATGGGCTGCAGGAAGTGGAGATTAGATACAGCCAACATCTGCTATGATCAGGGCACGGTTCTAGGTGCTGAAAATGAAAGCATCAGTGATTCACTGCTCTAACCTTAGTGGCGATCTGGCCCAACCCCCCCCTTTACAGGGAAAAAACTGAGGTCTAGAGGGATTAAGAGATTTGCCTAATACACAGTCAATAAGTGGCAAAACTGAGAGCTTGAACTTGGGTCTGTCTGATTCCTAACCTGCAGTCCTTTCCCATGATGTTGGCAACAGAAGGGCTGGGAGAACTAAAGACCAGTCCATCAGCTGCTTTAATGGCCTACTTTAATGGTGATGTAGGCTACTGGAGCCTTGCCTCATGGCCATCATAAACTGTCCCTTTCCCAAGAGGCTAAGATCCCAACTCTGTTCGAGCCAGGGTGTGAATCCAGGAGGTTAGCTAGCTACACAGGGAGTTCTTGCTGATGGATGGCTTGGCCCTTGGCCCTGGTATGAGCCAAGGAAGATACCCATACTCACCCCTTGTCAGACCAGATTTTATCAGCAAAGGATCCAAGGCAGGAGTACATGGACTTCAACAGGGCTACAGCAACCAAATGTGGAAACGTGGAGAAGAATTTACTCTCCAGGTTGAGATGGTTACCCAATGAGGTGACTGTCAGTGTGGGCTTTTACATAGTTTACAGAAACACAAGTTGCAGAGAATAACAAGTTTTATGCCAGTTCATTTTAAGCATTGTTGTAGTGGTCATTGTTAGTCACGGGACCCCCTTCGGGGTTTTCTTGGCAAAGATACTGGAGTAGCTTGCCATTTCCTTCTCCCTCTCACTTTTCAGATGAGGAAACTGAGGCAAACAGGATGAAGTGGCTTGCCCAGGGTCACACAGCTCGTATCTGGGGTTAGATTTGAACTCAGGAAGATGAGTCTTCCTGACTGCAGGCCTGGCACTTTTTCCAATGTGCAGTCACTTAGCTGCCATACATTTTAGCATTAGGAAATGGTTGAACAGGGATTAAACACTGCAGTATGACCTATTACTTATAGCACTCACGGTTTCGACAACGACAACAGAGAACCAGGGACTAGCTAATCAACCTTGAGTGTGCACATACTCAGGTTGAATCACATTTGTAAAGAAATGAAGCCTCCTTTGTCTAGAATTGGGGGTCTTATCTGAACCAGATGTGGGAAACAAACACCAAAAGAAACAGTTCCAAGAATACAGGGTACAGTAGAATGTATCAAGGCACAAGAACAATTCTGAGAACCAGCAAAGTGGGCATCCATGGAAACAGAGCTAGAGTCTGTCAATCAATCAATCAATCAATCAATCAATTAGCCAAGAATCAACCAGCATTTATTAAGTGCCTACTGTGGGTCATAATGATCCCTCTCACAGTTTTCTTGAGGATACCTTCAGAGTTAGATTTAGTGAGCTGTCCATCTTATACATGTCACAAATGCATCAGCCATATTTTCCAGTCTCCCCCAGGGGTATACACCAGAGAGGAAGTTGCATTGCCCCTATATCAATATTCTCTCTCTACCAGACAATAGCATAGCACATGTTACCTTTGATTTAGGTAGGCTTTATCTTAGAAACCGATCATTTGCTGTGTTCTCAATGGGTGGGAAAATAGGAATTGGTATGCTATTATACACCCCCTTGTTGGCTGAAATAGAGTCCTGGGGTTCAGTTATGGGTAGTGCCTTCCATGGTAGGGAATCATGGGGTTCATGTCATGATTGTGGCATCATAAGTAATATTTACACAAATGATTTCTTGCCCCAGATATGCCTTGCTCTAGGATGTCTGCCTAGGGAAGGACATAGCCGCCACAACAATGACAGTCCTTGCCTGGCCCTCAGTCACCAGTCCTAGGGTCCCATCATCATGGGAACTTCCCTGCTGACCTACCTCTGTGTCCCTCCACAAACTCCTGGAGTCCTTCTTTTGGGGGGGGGGGTGGGATTCTGGGATTCTTGTCTGTGCTTCAGGAGAATAGGTCATATTCCATGAGAAATGGGTTACCCCCCCAATATAATTACACCCAGAACAGACTATCCTGGTGCCACTTCACCCCTAGCTGAATTTTCGCTGGGCACAAGAATTCCTGTTTATGACTGTAATTGTCATAAGAAAGAGAGGTTGCATTGGCTATGGGTGATAATATGTGGAGAGAAGCCCCATAGACTTCTTTGGGCTCTGCTGGCCAAGTCTTATGAACCACTACAAAGTGCAGAGCCTGGCTTGGGTGACTGTGGTAAAAGACACACATCTTTTAAGGATGCCCTGAGCACTTGGCTATCGGCATTATCGCAACAATAACAGCAATAGCTCACACTGATATCGGGCCTTAACAAAGCTAAACAAAACATTTTCCTGATGACAAGCAGGGAGGTAGGAAATACAAGTGTCAATATCTCTATTTTTTTTAAAGTGGAGATTAAATTCAACCCCAGAGCACCCAAACTGCTCTGCTTATCTGTGTCCCCTTCTTAACTTCCTCCTGCTCTCTCCTGCCCATTTGTAAATGTTCTGTTAACACTCTTCTTTATTTTCCTTTTTTCATCTTTATCACTGCCCACCCTTTCCACTCCTCCACATCCCACTGTTCCCTGGTAACAGATAAGTATAACAAGGCAAAGTAAGTTTGCACATAAATTGTATATGAGGATGAATATCTCAGTATGCACCTCTAGTCTATCACCTCCCACTAAGGGGTGGGAGATATGTTTTATCATCATTCTTCTGGGGCTGTGATTGGTCATTGCATTGATCAAAATTCCCAAACATTTCAAAGTGGTTTTACTTTATATTGTTGTAGTTATTATGTAAATTGTTGACTTATTTTTTTCTGCATCAATTCATATAAATCTTCTAAGGTTTCTCTGACTCCACCCCTTTCATTATTTCTTGCAGCAAAATAAGATTCTGTTACATTCATATATCATAATTTGTTCAGCCACTCCCTAGTTGACAGGCTTTGTTATAAATATATTTGTATACATGGGTCCTTTCTCTTCGTTTCTGATCTCTTTGGGGTATATACTTAGCACTATATAACTAGTTAGGCCAAACAGTTTAGTGTTTTTTGGATGTTTAAATTGCTTTTCAGAATTATTGGACTGAATCATGTCTTTACTAACCATGTGTTAGCATGCCTGTCCTCCCCCAGTCCCTCCAATAATTGTCATCTTTGCCAATCTCCTAGTCAGAAGGGGGGACCTAAGAGTTGTTTTATTTTACAATTTGCATTAATTATTTTTCAAATCACTAATACCAGGATTCTCCTAATATTGATTTAACTTGGTTTTATCTTAGAAGCCAGTTATTTGGTGTGGGTTCTCAACAAGTGGGAAAATAGAAATTTATGTATCACACATGTCATCATACACCCCCTTATCTCAGTTTCCTCATCTGTGAAATAGAGTTATTATCCAAATCACTAGTACTAGGAGGAAGCTTTAGGGATTTCAACAATAACTCTATTTCATAGATGAGGACCCTGAGGCTCAGAGAAATTAGTTGATTTGCCCAATGATTTGACAGCTAGTAAGCATTAGTCAATACACAGTCATTAAGTACCTACTATAAGCCAGGCACTGTGCTAACTGACTCTAAGCTCAGTGCTTTTCCCACTGTATTACCTTGTATATAGGTTCCCTTACCTCCTTCCATCCATCCATCCATCCATCCATCCATCCATCCATCCAAGAGATAAGACACTGAGCAAGCCCTTGAGAAACACACAAACTAACTGGGGGAACAAGATAAAAAATGTAAATAACAATATATGTTAGTCCATTTTAAGTGCTAAGATAGAGACATGTGATGCTTGATTAGAAATGGGGGCTCAGAGAGTGTCAAGAGGTGAGGACATGTTTGATGGGAACTCTGGTGATGTCATAGAGAGAAATTAAGACTTTAGGAAGAGGAGGTGGTTTTAGGGGAAAAGATGATGAATTTGAGTTTGGACATTTATGTTTGAGATACTTACAAACTAGTCCCAGGGGGGCATTTGGGGTTGGATTGTATAGCAAGCGGGTGGAGGAGGGGACTGTTAAGGTTCCACTTGTACACTTGGGAGTCATCTGCATAGAAATGAGGGTTAAAACCATGGAAGTAGATAAGATTGCCAAAGTCTAAATAGAAAAGAGAACTGGGGTCAGAGTGATTGGTGGGAAGAAGATGAAGAACCAGCAAAGGAGACACTGTTTAGAGGTAGGAAGAAGACCTGGGAATCCTAGTGTCCTAGAAACCAAAGGAGGAGAGAATTTCAAGGAAGAGGGCATAGGAAACAATGTCAGATGTGGCAGAAAAGGAAAGGACCATAAGGAACTAAAAATGGAAAAGCCATTGAACTTGGCAGTTAGCTCACTGCCAAGTGAGTGTCCTTGGAGAGAGTGTGGGGCAGGGTAGGGTGGAAGTCCATTTTAGGAGTCAGTGGAAGGTAGGGCTATGGAAGCAAGGATAGACCACTCTTTTGAGAAGTCTACAGAAAAGAAAGATAGACAGAGAGACAGAGATAGGGGAGTAGTGAGTGAGTGAGAGACAGAGAGAGGGAGAGAGAGAGAGAGAGAGAGAGAGAGAGAGAGAGAGAGAGAGAGAGAGAGAGAGAGAAAGAGAGAGAGAAAGAGAGAGGAGACAGAGAAGTGGGGGAGAGAGACAGAGAGAGAGGAGAGAAAGACAGAGAGAGAGAGAGAGAGAGAGAGAGAGAGAGAGAACAGAGAGACAGAAAGAGACAGAGAGAGACAGACAGAGAGAAAGAGACAGAGACAGAGACTTCCCTTTGGGTGCCTCTCTGGAAGAATGTTCTCCATTGCTCCCTCAGGTTCATGAGCTATTGGCTCAATCTCTCTCTGAGGAGTCCAGGGCAGACCTGGGTGGGAGAAGGAGAGTGGAAAAGAGAGCCTACTCCCAGAGAAGAGAACTCCAATGGAGGGCCAACCCCTGACACTGACACAGACTGCTGAGGAAGGCTGAGATGCCCATTCCGAGGCCAGTTCACAGAGGAAAGATGCCCATGGAGCATCCTGAGGAGCATCTCAGGATATTCCCCCCCCCATGTGTATTTGTGGGGGCAGGGGTGGGATTGTGATTCCAAGCACCAAATACTGGCTGGGCCCCAGGGGCACGATGTCCTACTTTGGCCCAGGCTTTTGTTAAGGAATCTAGGACAGCAGGACCCTCCCATTTGCCCAGTATCAAAACTAGCTGAAATCAAGAGTCAGGTTTAATTGGACTTCCCTCTCCAGAAGATATTGACTCCTATTCCAAATGCCTGGTTTCCCAAGAGAAAAAGGCCAACTGGGGTGGCATAGATATGGAGTCAGAAGGCCTAGGTTCAGACCCCAGCTCTGAGTAACCTGGACAAGTCATCACAAGTCTAGACTTCAGTTTCTTTGCATATAAAATGAAGGTATTTGGTTGGATGACTTTATCAGTCAACAAGAATTTATGAAGGGTCTACCATGTGCTGGGCCCAGGGGTCTAAAGATGAAACATGAAGCAATCCCTGCCTTCAGAGAGCTCGCTTTCTATCAGGAGACGTAACATATACATACAAGTATATGGGGAAAAAATACAAAATAAAGGCAAAGTGGTTAAAAGGCAAAGGTTGCTTGGGAAGGAAGTCGCTAGCTGTTAGGGGACATCTTTGCATAGAAAACGGTGCTTGAGGTGAAGGAAAAGAGGGATTTTCTGAGAGGAGCTGAGGAAGCATCGTCTTCCAGCACCAGAGGACAGCCTTTGCAAAGGCAGGAGATGAGATGTGGGGTATTGATCGTGAGGATCCATGACCCTATAATCCCTAACCCTCGTCAGAGTCTGAAGAGTCAGACACAGCCCATGCTTGTCAAAGATCCCAAGTCCTGGATCTAACATATATGCTAATTGTGTGACCCTGGCGAAAGGTCAAAGAAAGCTTGGGTTCTTGTCCAAACTTTGCCATTTCCTAACCTATGACCTCAGGAGGGGCACTTCTCTTTTCTAGGCCTCGGTTTCCTTCTCTGAAAAATAAGGGGGCTAGACTGACAAATCTCCAAGGTTCTTACTTTGGGTTCATACCTTTCTGAACACATGATGCTTTTGGTCCCTTCTCTGAAAATGTCAGTAGAGTTAATGATTCTTGAACCACCAACCTCCCAAAGAGGTTTCCAAGAAAGTGCTTTATAAATCTTGATGTCAATAGAAATGTGAGTTATGCTGATCATAATTATGCCCTGAGCTTTCTAAGACTCTCCCCTTGTGGGAACCTGGAAGTGACCTTCATCAGGTCTCTAGATCTTACTGGTTTAGGCCTCTTTGGAAGTTCTTTGCTGGTTCCAGGAGCCGTCTGGTTATCCCTAAATGTTTCATCTAGTCTTGCGGTTACCAAGCGTCCTGGGAGGATGTGGAAAGAGGCACCAGACGAGACACGAAGTGATAAAAATCAGATTTTTACAACCCCCTTTCCTCTCCTCCTGGCACTTGCTGTCCTCATAGAGGACCGGGAGCTTTGATTATCAAAATGGAAAGAACTCTGAAATGCCCATTTTACCTGGCTCCTTGCTTATTGGCTTTCTTTGCCAGTCAGTTTGTCTCTAAGAAGGAAAGTCAGTTTTTCCTCCCTCCAACCTCAGTAGCATTATCTGATCCCCAAGCACTAACTCAGAATGTTGTAGGGGAAGAAAGACAGTGGGTAAATTTAAGATGGCTTGCTCTAATTTTTAACCCTTCTGGGTTAGCCCTCTGATTCCGTGAATTGCCTCCCCACCCACTCCCTTCAGTCTACTGCTCACTCAGGACTCTGGCATCTAGAATTCACTCCTGTTCCTTTAACTTGTTAATTTCATCAGGGATTTATTTTATTTATTTTTTATTTTTTGCCTCTAGTCCCTCACATTGTCTTAATGAAAAAAGCAACCACTTAGAACTCAAACTCAGGTCTTCTTACTCAAAGATTTCTGTTCTTTCTAATGTACCATAGTTTGTTAAGGTCCCATTCCAGCTTTGGCATTCTGCATTCTAAGGGCCTTTGTAGCTTTGATATTCTATGTTCAAAGGAACCTTCCAGCTCTGACATTTAGTGTTCTAGTCTTTCTCAGTTTTGACATATGATAGCTTCTCTGAGTTTCTCAGATCCTTTCCTTGAAGGCAAAGAAATCTCATGAGTATTGGTCCAAGGGAAATAGGAAGAGACCCAGAAGGGGGAAGAGGAAGGTATAAGAAATAATATTCCCTTATTCAATATTTTTCCTTAGCAGGAAGGAAAGGAGGGAGGAAGAAAGAAAAGAGGGGGAGAAAGGAGAGAAGGAGAGAGAAAGGAAGGTAGGAAGGAGAGGAAGATGAAGGGAGGGGAAAAGGAAGGGAGAAGGAAGGAAGAGAAGGAGGGAGGGAGAGGGGGAGAAAGAAGGGAGGGCAGAAGGAAGGAAGAAGGGAGGAAGAAAGGGAGGGAGGGAGAAAGGAAAAAAGGGAGGGAGAAAAGGAAGAAAGAAGGAAAGGAGAGAGGGAGGGAGGGAGGAAGGAAGCAAGAGTTTATACAACACCTACTATATACCAGGCACTTTGCTAAACACTTTACAACTATCATCCCATTCAAACTTTACAACAACCCTACAAGAAAGATGCCAAAAATATCCTTATTTTACACATGAGGAAACTGAGGCAGACAGAAGGTATATAGAAGGCAGACTTGCCCAGGGTCACACAGCTGGTGAGTGACTGAGGCCAGATTTGAACTCAGGTCTTCCTGACTCCAGGCCCAGTCTGACCTATCAAACTCAAATAGAAACAAAGTACAGCTTCATATTGACTTAGAAAACCACAAATTCACATCACCTGTATTTTATTGTATTTTTATGTGTTTTGTTAAACATTTCCCAATTATATTTTAATCTGGCTCAGGCCACACTGGGGAGTTCTGCAGGGGCATGGGGATCTGTTGGCCCAGTATTGGGCACCTCTACATTTCACCATCTAGGGATGCTAGGGGACTGATGGTGCTGAGGACACTGTAAAACAAAAATACTTATATTTTACTGAACATATAGATTTAGAGAGAGGTATCATGGCATGGCTGTTAGAGAGCTGGAAGCTTCTTACAGCCAGAAGAACCTGGGTTCAAATCCTCCCTGGACTCTGGGTAAATCATTTAACTCTTAGTTCCCTGGGTAACTCTAAAACTGTAAATCATAGAGAAAGTTGACCTGCCTTGGGGGAGAGTTCCCTCATCTTGGAGTTCACTGTATGTATCAAGGCACTTGTGAGTTGGGTCCCTATCCCTACCCTACAGGGTTAGAAAGTGGAGGAAGGGATGGAAAAGATGCAGGAACAGTGGAGGAGAGTTCCCTAGAGGCAAATGCTCGGGAAGAGAGGGGTGGGGTGAGGTCCTTTAGCCCTGGAAGGGAAGTCCTCTCATTTATAATCCAACTCTTTCTTTTCACTTGTGAAGAAACATGTCACAGGAATCGATATGTCTAAGGTCACCCAGGGAGTTGGTGGCAAAAACTGTACCCTATCTGAGGGTCTTGGACCCCAAGCCCAGTTCTCTATTCCTTACACCAGACATGTCTTCTGTCTTATCCTCTTTCACATCATGGTCCCAGAGCTTCGGATGCTGCCATTTTTCCTTCTAGTATTTGATAATAGTCCCTATAGAGAATGTGACCTGGGTAGGTGCATCTATAATTTTTCCTGCCTTTAACTGGGCTAGGAATGTGAACACCTCCTTTAAATACTCTATACATGCTACATTTGGCCTGTGGACTACAAACCACGACCCTAAAAAAGGGCCATCAGACCATGAGGAATCCCAGATTTTAGGCATATGAGAATTTAATTTGGGAGGATTAACGGTAACTTCCCTTTGTTTCCAAATTTGGTACCACCTTCTCCATGAAGCTTTCCCTGATCTCCAAGACGAAAGCAATATCTCCTCCCAATGATCTCTGGGCACTTGGGCTGGACTTCTGCTTCACATTCTTCCCTCTCCCTTGTATTATATAGTTTTTTGCATATAGTATTTTTTCTACTTGATGTTGAGCTCCTTGAAAGCCCCAGAGGGCCCAGCAACAGTAGGTGTTTAATCAGTGTTAGTTAAATGAATGAATGAACATGTGCTGTTGGAAATCTTGCCAAATGTCTGAGCCTTCATCCCTGGTGCAGTCAACAAGGGCCAGTGATCTGATGGAATTACTCCTAGTGCTGGAATATACATCAGATTGTTGTTCAGTCATTTTGGTTGTGTAGGATTCTTCGTGACCCCATTTGGGGCTTTTTGACAAAGATACTAGAGTGGTTTGTTATTTCCTCCTGCAGTTCATTTTTCAGATGAGGAAACTGAGGCAAAAGGGGCAAGTGACTTGCCTAGGGTCACATAGCTAGTAAGTGTCTGAGGTCTACGGAAGAGTGCTGTATGCACTCAGCCACCTAACTGCCCTATACTACTATAATCTTCATTCTTCCAGCCCAGGGCAGCATACAGAACTCAGGACATCCCCTAGCCAAGGGGTTCTTAAACTTTTTTGTGTGTCAAGGATCCTTTTGGTAGTTTGGTGGAACTTTTGGAAACTTTCTCTGTTCATACTTCCTTCATAACTGAATGGAAGGCTACATTTCTTATTGGTTGGTGAAAAGAAAAACATAATTTTTTCCTATCCAGATTCACCACATGATGCAATAGAGCCACAGACCTCTTGGGATTCTGTGTAGAACCTCTGTCATAGGAGTTGGCTTGAAAGCAGATGCTATCTTAGTTGGAGACTGTCCAGAGGAGGGCAGCCAGAAGGGGGAAAGGCTTCAAGGTCATGTCTTTATGAGGACTGGTTAAAAGAATTGGGGATGTTTAGCTTGGAAAAGAGAATTCTGAGGAGAAGATAAGTTGTCGGCAAGTATTTGAAGGCGTGTCACATGAAAGAGGGATTAGACATATTCTGTGTGACTCCATAGGGCAGCCCTAGGAATGATGGGTAGCTATTGTAAAGATGGGTTACAGGTGGGTCTACTGTCAGTATTCTGTTGGTTCAGGATCAACACTGGGATACTGCTAATTCCCTGATTAAAATTGTTTTTAAAAATTCAATTTTATTTTTATCTTCAGAGCTGCATTCTCTCCCTCCCTTTGAGAAAGGAAGAGACACAAATCCCTGCTACAAACATGTTATAGTCAAACAAAACAAATTCCTGAATTAGTTATGTCCAAGAAAATGTCTCTTTCTGGACTCTGGGTCCTCACCTCTCTATCAGGAGGTGGGTAGTGTGTTTCATCATTTGTTGCCTGGAATGGTGGTTGGTCATTACACTGATCAGAGTCCCCAAGTCTTTCAAACTTGTTTTATCTTTACCATATCCTTGTCATTATACTGCTTGTTTGCCTGGTTCTGTTCACTTTACTCTGCATCAGTTCATACAAATTCTCCCAGGTTTCTCTGAAACCATTCCCTTCATCATTTCTCATAGCACAATAGTATTCCATCACATTCATATGCCCTAACTTGTTCAGCCATTCCTTAACTGATGGGCATCCCCTCAGTTTCCAATTCTTCGCCACCACAAAAAGAGCTGCTATAAATATTTTTTGTATATATGGGTCCTTTTTCTTTGATGTCTTTGGGGTGTAGACCTAGTAGTAGTATTACTGGGTCAAAGCTTTTGGGGTATAGTTTCTGCAAATCATTAAACAGTTAACAAACAGTTTACTCTGTCCTGACACAGCAAAGATTTATAACAAGAATACAGTTGTATTTAACTTTTCTGGACATTATCCCTCCTCATCTTCATATGGAAATTTGTTGGCTATGAGGGCAGAGTATGGTGATTCACTCTTGTCTTCAGAAATCTGCTAAGTCAGAGGGGCCCCAGCTCCACATAGGCTGGACTTTTTAAGCCTTTAGGAAGTTGGGCCAAGGGAGGTAGAGGCCAACCGGGTCCCAGGGATAGTTTATTACACTTTAGAGAAGACTAAATTCTTATTGATGGGAAATGGGGAACCCCAGTCCTATCAGTGTGATTTGGAGAAAATAGAAATAGAGTTACTCTAAAGTGGAATGGGCTATCTGAAGAAGGAGTGGGTTCTCCATCAATGGAAGGCTTTGGGTTGGATGATCCCCCTGGTTGGGTATATTGTAGAGAAGATTCTTGCACAAGTGTGGTTTAGACTAGATCTAGGCTTCTGAAATCCAGCTCTGAGGGTCTCTGAATTTTCAGCTTCCTCCTTAGAGTGGAGTCAACAGAGAAAATCCAATCCAATAATTAAGGTTTCACCCTCAACATTCTTCCTAGGTTTTCACTAGAAGAAACATTAGAGATCATTAAGTCCTATTCCCTTATTTTACAAATGAGGAAACTGAGTACCAAAGAGATAAAGTCACACTGTGGCAGAGCCGGGATTTGGACCCAAGCCCTCCAGAAGCAAGGCTCTTTTCACCATACTACAATGCCTCTGGGAGTGATTACTTAAAGGACAGAGCTTTTAACTGGTTTTAATTGCTTCCTCCTATGCCGCCATTTTGCCAGTTTCCAACATGGCTTTAAATTTACCAGACCTTAAAAAGTCTTCCTGTTTTAAAAGGTAGAGGAATCTTTAGAAGCGGGCTTATCCTTACTGTGAGATAGGAGATTCTGCCTGCCTACCCCACCCCTCTAATGCCTGACAGTAGAAACATCTCCACTGGTTGAGCCTTGGTTTCTGCTCCTGAGAAATGGGACACATTACAATCACAGGTTGCTTTGAGATCTTAGACCAAAACTAGAGTCCAAAGGAGCTGCTCTTCCTCCCAGGGATTGGACCACCAGTGGCCATGGTCCCAGGAAACTGATCTATGTCCTGTTTAGGGCTGACTCCATCCAGGGTTAGCAGTGATCTAGGTAAATAGCCCCCAGCAAGGAGAATAAGGCCCTTGATCCTCAGATGGGACGCCCAGTCAGGGAGTTGAGATGCTTGTCTTATCGGCCCAGGCTTGAGGCTCCCAAGCAACCGTTGCCTCCTTATCAGAACCTCCAGAGCGCTCCCCAGAAGCACGAGGTGGGGACTTATCTCTGGCCAGTCACCCAGCCCCTCCAAAACATGTCTCTGATCAGGCCCCAAAAGCTGCCCCCTTGCTGCCCTGTGCCCCAAGGGAAGGACACCCTGTACGCTCACCATTTCCAAAGGTACCAGGCACCCTGGTATTTACTGATTGTATCGGGCTGGCAAGGGAGGGGGCTGGCTTCTTGCAGGGCTCTAGGGCACCTCTGGTGCCAGGGTTGCCATGGGACAGGGCTCTGCCCTATTCTTGAAGAAAGGGTCATTTGGGCTCAAGCCAACTCCCCTGGTACTGACTGAGGTCTAGGGACAGGGAAAATCCAGCTGGTTTCCAGGACCCCCTCCCCACTCTCCATCATCCAGCAGCAATATTCTTTCTTCCATCCAAGACCAGGGCCTTTCTTCAAAGATCAGCTCAAGGGCCACCCATGGAGACCACCCCAGCTCACATTCATCTTCCACTATCCTATGTGCTGCGGAATCTGAGCTGCTCTTGATTCTATAGCATCAAAGGACTCAGTTTTATGGCATCTTTCAAGTACCCTCCTAGGCAGGCAATGATGGTGATGCTGGTAAAGTTTGTCATCCGGTGTCCTTTTCCCTCTTCTCCCTGACCACTCCCTACTTCCTCCAGGTGCTACCCTGGCCCCTCTGTCAAGGAACAAAGGGGCTGAGGGGCTCAGAACTGCGTGCTGTGTACCTTCAAGGGGAAGAGATATTGCCAAAGAGATCCCTGGAGAAGGTACTGCTGAACCCGGGGGAAATGAGCTCTGATGGTAGAGCTGCTGGAATCAGTAGGGAAGGCATTTGGGGAGGAGGGAGCCTTCCCTACAGTCCTTCCCATGGGCAGCAATTCATGTTTCTCCCTCTGTAAAATGATAGGGTTCAATAATTTAATTCCATTCCACAAGCATTTATCAATCACCTACTATGCGCTGGATGATGGGGTTATAAGATACAACATGCACACAAGTGACTGCAAAGGAAATCTAGGTGGCACAGTAGATAGAGCTCCAGGACTTAGGAGTTAGGAAGACCTGAGTTCAAATCTAGCCTTAGACATTCAGCTGTGTGACTCTGGCCAAGTCATTTAACCCTGTCTGTCTCAATTTCCTCATCTGTGAAATGAGCTGGAGAAGGAAATGGCAAACCATTCCAGTATCTTAGTCGAGAAAACCCCAAAAGGGGCCACGGAGTCAAACGCGACTGAACAACAACAAATGCAAAGTAATTTGGATTGGAGTTGATCTCCAAGTTTCCTGACTTTCTCGGACTTTCTATGTTTGCATTTCCACGTTTTAAGTATTCATCTGGTTTTAACACCCACCATTTTAAGCTCCTTTCCATTCTATATCCTAAGCAGAGAGAATCATACTGCCCAGCTCTCATGTTCTCTGCTCTAACAGCCCCTGTCCTCAGGTCCCTGGCAGCCCTGGTAGTCTAGGCTGTAACTTTTCCATATTCTAGATGGCCATGACTCTACCCAAATATAAGAGCAAATGACATTGAAGGCTTCTTGGCTTCTCACTGAGCCCCTTAACCCTCTTGCCATCCCCAGAAAAGGGAAGGGATTTACCCAGGATCACATGGGGGGTGTCAGAGGTAGGACTGAACCTGGATCGCTTCTGAGCCATAATCTAGTTCTTTAAACACACACACACACACACACACACACACACACACACACACACACACACGCACACACGCACACACGCACACGCACCAATTATCCTCATTTTCTAGCATTCGATGTTCTGAACTTTCTCCTGACTCAGACATTGGGTCCCTCACAATTCTAGCATTCTCTGTTCTAAGGGCCTCTCCCAGCTTTGACATTCTGTGTTCCAGGGCTCTGTTCTAAGGCCCCTCCCAGTTATGACCTCCCAAGTCTAGACTGCAGTCCTTCTTGACCTTTTAATTCTGTAACTATTCAGCGGGCATGATTCCTGACTTTCTAAGTAGCCGGGATCTCCCAAAGACAAGGACAGAATCTCATTCTTTTCTAATCTCCTCCACCAGTGTCAGCCACAGGACCCCCAGTTTACCTAAGAGGTACCAAATAAGAGAGTAGTTGGCTGAGGGGCTGACTCAGGGACAGTCTTGGGAAAGGCAGAGGCTACTTTTTTGTAAGTTCTCTCCCTAAGGCCCTGGGGCCTGGGGTTCCACGTCTCCCATGTACTTTGTGTTAAGGGGCTCTTTTCCCAGAGGATGTTAAATCCTTCGTTAAGACCTACAGAATACTTGGGACTTGTCTGCTACTTTTATAGCAGGGAAATTGAGGCAGAAGTTGGTTGGAAGAGACCAGGCCTCTCTGAGGGCAGAGGGTATCACTCTAAATTCTCCTTTATTGAACATGGACTCTAATCTTGGCAACGCCTTCCAAGCTGCCACCACATATAGCATCTACAGTGATGTGGGGTCCCTAGGTGTTACAGTGAATAGGGTATTGACATTGAGTCAGGAAGATCTGAGTTCAAATCCTGCCTCAGAAACTTACCAGCTGTATTACCCTAGGCAAGTGTTTTCATTTTTCCCAAACTCAGGCTCCTCCTCTGTTAAATGGGGATAAAGAGCACCTACCTCACAGGGTTGTTGTAAGGATCAAGTGAAATATAGTATAGGGTTTTGCAAAGCATAAGGTACCATATAAATGTGAGCTCTTATTATTACGCATGTGAGGAGAGAAGGGAACTCTGTATCTGGCTACAAAAAAGCAGTATGTCCAACCCTCTTATTTTTTTTGAGGGGGGAAGGCAAGGCAATTGGTATTAAGTGACTTACCCAAGGTCACACAGCTAGTTAAGTATCAAGTGTCTGAGGCCAGATTTGAACTCAAGTCCTTCTCACTCTCATTTTAAAGGAAGAACCTGAGGCTCAGAGAAATAAATGTGACCCAAGGTCACCAGGTAGTGATTAGGAGAGCCAGGATTTGAACTACAAGCCTCAGAATCTAGCCAGGGTTGCCTTTCCATAGAGGGAAAGGAAAGAAGATAAGGTAGGAGATAAAACATCTCCCTCAAGATTCCTCCAGGGAGGGGCATCTAGGTGGCACAGAGAATAGAGCACTCGCCCCGGAGTCAGGAGGACCTGAGTTCAAATCTCAGACACTTAACACAAAAACTAGCTGTGTGACCTTGGGCAAGTCACTTAAGCCCAATTACCCTCCAAAAAGAAAAAAAAAAGAGTCCTCCAGGGAGCCTCACCTTCCCCCACCTGGGCCACACCTCCATCCCATGCCCCTGCCTCTCCTGCCCGGTGATGGGGAATAAGACCTGGGCTCACCTTCTCTCTTTCTTCTTCTTCTTCCCCTTTCCCAGCCCCTTCATCATATCCCAAACACACAAACATATAATAGTAAGAGTTAAGGATTCAGCTGCCCCAGGGTTTGGGGGACTACATGTTTATGAGATCGTAGACCAGGGAAATGAAAGAACAAAAGAAGGCTAAGTTAGGAGTCAGTGGATCCAAGTTCCAATAACCTTGGACAAATCATTCCTCCCCTTTGGACCTCACTCAGGACCTTCACTTTGAGAAGGAGGGGGGTGAAATGTGGTTAATATAAAAACAAAAGTTAGCCATAAAAGGCATAAGATAAAAGGCATTGGACCAGATCAGCCCCCTCGACTCCCCCTTTCCCTATACCCATAATGATAATAACAAAAACTCACATTTTCTATCTCGGTGTGAGGACTTCAATGTCACTTTCAGCTCTAACTCTGGATTGTTCGGTCCCTGGGCTCAAAAAGCTTCCAGGTTACTAATAGAAAAGATAAATCCTGGTTCTAGCTGTGGGGTCTTGGGCAAGTCATTGAAACTTTCAGAATCACAGATTCCTCACACATAAAATGGGGATAAGATGACATCACACCTTTCAGGGAGTTGTTCTAAGATTTGTAAAAACAGTAAAATGTCATGAAAATGTGAGTTGTTTTCTTCATTTTTGTTATAGGGAGAGAGGGAATGGGGACAGAGAATGAAAGAAGGGGAGACAAAGAGCCAAGGCAATGGAAGAGCTGGGGAGGTTTGTGGGTGGGTGGGGGCACCCGTGGGAGAGGAGCACATGGGTGGATAAAGGGAGATGACACGGAGCTATTTCCTCCTCTGCATGTGTCTCTTTCTGATTCTGAGAACCCTGACCAGATGAGGGTGATAGGGCTCACGTTGCTGCCCACCAACCACCCCTCCTAGACCAGAGAAGCAGGAACTAAGCAGCATTTCATCTGATTAGCCCTTCGTCAGCTGCCCCATTTGCTGGCAATCCCCCCTCCCCATTCTACCCTGACCCCAGCCTCTCCACTATCTCTCTTTATCCATCAGGCCCCCATTGGTGGCCTCTCATCCATCTGATTAGGAAGCCTATTGCTTCATCTCACCCCGTAAAGTTACACAATTGTTTGGCACCACAGACACACCCTTTCCCACATGCTTCAGATACCCCATCATCTCACTCAATTTTCCACCTTCCTCATATCCTGCCCATATCCCTATCTCCCATATCTCACTGCACTCCAAATGTTCCAATGGACTGTCTGTGCCCGGCGTGTGGGAGAGCCTCCTGAGCTCATGTTGGTCTGATCAGCCACAGTGGGATGCACCATACCTTGATAATGTCATTGTGATCCTCTTCAAGAATGGGGAACAACCCACCAGCCAACGGATCTCATCCCACCGCTCTGCATCCTTGCTTGTATCCAAGATGGCTTGGGGCAGAGTGGAGAGAGGGCTGTAGTGGGAATCGGGAAGACCCAAGTTTGAATCTTGCCTTCAGACACTTGCCAGCTGTGTGACTCTGGGCAAGTCATTTAGCTCTTCTTTCCTCACTAGTAAGATGAGGGTGTTAAACTTGGTGGTTTTCTAAGGTTCCTTCCAGCTCTAAATCTGCGGTCCTATGCTCTCGCTCCATTCCCCAATCTGTATCCATTTGTCCCTTAGGATCTCACCCTCCTCCTATTCCTGCACCCCTTCATCCTTCAGCATACATTCCTATTCCTCCCATCATCTCACCCTATTGCCCCACTGCCTGCTTCCCTTTCTTCTCC
Source organism: Gymnobelideus leadbeateri (assembly GCA_011680675.1). Lineage (NCBI taxonomy): Eukaryota > Metazoa > Chordata > Mammalia > Diprotodontia > Petauridae > Gymnobelideus > Gymnobelideus leadbeateri. The sequence goes on from WOXC01004275.1 coordinate 19,102, forward strand.
TTAATTTTTTCACCCTGCCTGCCTCCTTCTGACTCCCGTGATCTTAACCCATCACCCCACCTGTATTCCCCACTTCTGTATCACCTTCCTTTCATACCCATCATTTCTCCATTTCCCACTGATTGAATCCTTATCTTCCATCATCTAGTCCCATCACCACACGAACTGCATCCTTCGGTCTTCCCTCATTTCACTCTGCCCCCAACTTCTCTACCCTTTATTGTCTCAACTGACATTCATACAAATCTCACCTTGTACCTTCTTCTTCTCCCCACCTCCCACCATCATAAGCACCCAAATAATACATCCTCTCTCTTTGGTTTCTGCTGCCTGTCTTGAGCCCCTTTCCTCTGCAGGTTCAACCTATGCCTGCAGGTTGGGAGGATTAAAGTTGATTCTTGCCCCATCCCCCTGAGAGATGCAGCTCCCCACTTTTCCCCTCTGGTACCTGTCTCCTCATTATATCCAACCAAACTGTCAACCCTACTTGCCCCAATCATAGTTTAACAAGGCCCTCCATGATCCCACTTTTGCCCTGGGATCTCTCAGGTCTGATGGCCACAATGTTCCTCTCACCCCTTTTAATCCTCTGCACATCTTAGGGGCTGACCTTAGAACATATAATAATGAACCTTGAAGAGGCCTTAGAATATGGCTGAGAGTAGAAAGGGACCTTAACAATGTGTTAGTTGGAAGGGACTGTTAGAACTGCAAGAGGCCTTAGAACATAGAATGTTAGAACCTAAAATGTGAGAGCAGAAGAGATTTTAGAACATAAAAACTCCAGGTATATCTTTCTAGGTATGTTAGCTGGGAGGAAGCTGTAGGGAAACAGAGGAGAGGTGGATTCTGGGGGGACCTTTAGGAATCTGGGATCCTCTGAGATCCTGGTAGATCCTATAGGGTCTTTAGAAATCCCAATAAGTAGGGGGTGGCTAGGTGGCACAGTGAATAGAGCACTGGCCCTGGAGTCAGGAGGACCTGAGTTCAATGTGGCCTCAGACACTTAACACTTACTAGCTGTGTGACCTTGGGCAAGTCACTTAACCCCAATTGCCCTGCCCTCCCCCCTCAAAAAAAAAAAGGCAAAAAAAGAAAAGAAATCTTAATAAGTCCCAGAGATTGAAGGAAATCCTGTCTAGCCAAAGCTTCGGGATTAGACTCTGATATAACATATATGAGGTTGCTTCCAAAGAGGAGGAAGCTGGCCCTTTTAGCAGATAACAGCAGTTTGCCTTCTAAAGAAATATGACCTGGATTCATGGGAGAGAGGTTATCCATTAAGAGTCTGAACAAAGAAGAAGTGTGTGAGGTGGCTCCCTACTAGGGGATGTTGAGGAAGGCATTTGTTAGCCTGGTCACTATACAGGACTCTCCTCCTGGGGGAACCTCCAAAGGCTTCTCACTGCTGGTGTTTGCTAATCATCAAGGTGATTCACAGAGGCACACATGATACTGTCAGAAGGAGGCTACAAAGTCTTGCTAAAATTTTGAATTTTGGTGTAAGAAACTAAAGATCATAAGAGGCATTACCACCATTGGCTGCCCATCAAAAACAAGGGTCTTGAAGGAGAAAGGCAGATTTGGGAGCTAAACAGATGTATAAGAAAATGGTGATATTTTTGGACTGAGCTTAGAATCATGGAATTCCAGTCTCCTGGCCAGGAATGGAGAACATCTAATAACTGCTGGTAAGAATGAATTTGCCAGGTATCTCACAGGTCCCTGTTCACTTGGGCAAAGGCCAGTGGAGGCAGAAGTAGAAGAAATATTGTCATCTAAGGATGCTAAAAGCCACCTCGATAGAAATGGCAAATAGATGAGGAGTTTGGAAAATAGATCACAAGTTTGGAATGGAGATAGGACAAAGTAATGATGTAGGGATTCAGTTTCTAGACATCTCTGAATGGAGGGAGGGCTTTCCCTGCCCAAAGCAAGGCAGCTAATGATTTCTTGACTTGCCTTAATAATAATTAAGGTGGAGAGATCACTTACTGGGGTGGAAATGATGGGAATCTTGTAGGAAAGTGACCACTTCATCTTAGAATTTGTGATTGGAGAAAACAAGGCATATTGTGAAAGCTCTCTATTCAGAAATGTTTAGATAACTAAAATCTTACATGTGCCCTGGATTTGGAAGCAATCAGATTCCAGAGAGTTCAAAGGAAGAATAGGTAGGATGAAATTCCACTGGGAAAGTCAAGTAAGGTGGGATGGGGAGCTCTCAAAAATGAATTATGAACACACACACACACATATGCCCAATTCCAATGAAGAACAGGGGGAAATTGCCTAGAGACACAGATTTGTAAGCCTAGGCAACTTATCTACCAATGCATTTTTAAAATATGAAGGCAGGCTGCAAAGAGTGTCAGGAATACTAGAGTTCAGAATGAGCTGAGGCATTCATGGAAAGCAAAGGACAACCCAAACAGGCATAGGAAAGAAAAGAAAATTCAAGAAGAGTTGGGGCCATTGCTTGGGGGTTAGTGGGATGGTGATAACAGAGGATGGAGAGAAGACAAAGCTGCTGCATTTTTATTTTGCATTAGTTTTCTCTCTCTCTCTCAAGAAGAAGAAGAAAACCTTGGGCTGCAAAGCACAAAAGAAAGATAAGAATAGGGAAGTGATATCCAAGAGAAGTAGAGAAATGACAGCACAATATCTGCAGCTGTCTTTGATGAGCTCAAGTCACCAGGACCAGGTGAATGACATTCTTTGGTCCTCAAAGAAGGAGCAGAGCTGACTGTTGAGCTGTTGCCAACTGACTGTTGAAAGAATATGGAAAATAGGAGCTGCAGGGAAGGAATGCAAATGGACAAGGTCTGTCTTGGTTTTTAAAAATCCAGGGTGACTTTACCCTGAGGGATCCTTGATGATTGGTGGCGCCCTACTTGGACTGCCATACTCTGAGGAGCCACAGCCATACTGGGTACTCCACCTTCAGCTCCCACTCTGTTCTGCTGCTCCCTTCTCCTCTTTGTAGTTTTGTCTTCTTCTATTATAATACAGGTTCCCTGAGAGCAAGGACCGTCTTGTATTTGTATCCTCAGTGCTAAACACAGCACATGGCACATATATAATACATACATAAGTACATAATAAAAGCTCTATCAACTCTCTCTGTTTCTGTGTCTGTGTCTGTATCTCTGTGTCTATTGCTGTCTCTGTCTCTCTGTGTATCTCTATTTCCTCTGGCTCTGTCTCCCTGACTCTGTCTCTGTCTCTCTTTGAAGCTGCAAGCCAAAGGCTGGTGAGGTTGATTTTGAATCCTGATAAAATTCTAGAAAATTAAGTGAACAACTAGAAAAGGAAGCAATGATTCCAAAGAGCTTCCTTAAGAACAGGTCATGACAGACTAACCTGATTTCCTCATTTGATGGGGTTGCTAGACTGTTGTCACTGGAATGCTATAAATATGGTTTACTTAGATCTTGGCAAACATCTGAGGAAAGCTTCTCATCTTATTTTTAAAAGGGGAAGGAGGGGAGAGAGAGACAGAGGCAGAGAGACAGAGACAGAGACAGAAAGAGAGGAAAGAGAGAGACAGAGAGACAGACAGACAGAGACAGAGACAGAGAGAGATTCAATGAGTTAGTTTGATTGCCTGGACACAACAAGAAGTCATGAATGGTTCAGTGTCAATTTGAAAAAAGATGTCTAGGAGTGGCTAGGTGGTGCAGTGAATAGAACACCGACCCTGGAATCAGGAGGACCTGAGTTCAAATCTGGCCTCAGACACTTAACACAAAAAACTAGCTGTGTGACCTTGGGCAAGTCACTTAACCCTAATTGCCCTGCCTTCCTCCCTTCAAAAAGAAAAAAAAAGATGTCTAGTGGAGTGCCCCAAGAATCTGTCCTTGGTCCTCTGCTGTTTAACATTTTTATCAATGACTTGTATAAAAGCATAGATAGTCCACTTATGACATTTATAAAAGATGTAAAGCTGGTAAGAATAGTAAACATGTTAGATGAACAAGGCAGGCTCCAGAAAGATCTTTGACAGGTTACAATGTTGGACAGAATCAAACAGCAAAATTTAATAGGGATAATTATAAAGCCCTGTATGAACTTGGATTATTAAAAAAAAAAGATAATCTCACAAAAACAAGAGGCTTGATTGGAGTCTATCTGAAAAAGAACTGCTGATTCTAGTGGATTGTAAGCTGTAGTGGATTGAGCTCTGTGTGATACCATAGCCCAAAGGACATTCTCAGGCTACTTTAAAGGAGGGTTAGTGTCCAGTCCTAGTCCCACAGTAATCTGCTCTGGTCAGACAACACCTAGAGCAGTTCTGAGAACTTTTTTTAAAAATTAAATCAATTTTATCTTTTTTTTTTTTTGCTTTTTTGGAGGGCAATTAGGGTTAAGTGACTTGCCCAAGGTCACAAGGCTAGTTTTTGGGTTAAGTGTCCGAGGCCAGATTTGAACTCAGGTCCTCCTGACTCCAGGGCAGGTGCTCTATTCACTGTGCCACCTAGCCACCCCTTATTTTATCTTTTGAGAACCTCCCTTTAGGAAGGCCTTTTGATAAATTCAGAATGTCCAGATCAAAGCAATCAGAGTGGTGAATGGCCTCAGATCATGCCATGTGGAGGTCAGCTGAAGGAAATAAGAGTAGTTAGTCTGGAGAAGAGATGACTTGGGTGAGTCAAAAAGCATTTATTAAGCGCCTACTATATGCAGGCATTGCACTAAGCTCTTGGGATACAAAGAAGGACAAAAGACAGTCCCTTCCTCAAGGAGCTCACAGTTTGATGGTGGAGGCAACAACATGTAAACAATTGTCCACAAACAAGATAAATTGAAGGTAATGAGTTGAGGGAAGGTACTAAGCATCAAAGGGGAATGAGAAATGCTTTTTGTAGCAGGTGGGATTTTAGCTGGTACCTAAAGAAAGCCAGGGAATCCAGGAGCAAGAGATGAGTAGAAAGGGCATTCCAGACAAGGGGGACAACCAGGGAAAATGCCTGGAGTCAGGAGATGGAGTGTCCTGTGTGAGGAATATCAAGGAGCCCCGAGTCACTGGGCCATGGAGTATGGGGAAGGGGAAAGGCAGAAAAGGCTGGAGAAGCAGAAAGGGGCGAGGTTATGAATGGCTTGGAACACCCAGGGGAGGATTTTATGTTTGATTCTGGAGGTGACTGAGAGCCACTGGAGTTTGTTGAGCTGGTGGTGGTGACCCACTCAGACCTTTGATTTAGGAAGGTCATTTTGGCAGCTGAGTGGAGGATGGACCAGAGTTAGGAGAGATGTGAGGCAGGGAGGCCAGCCTACAGGCAATTTCACTAGAAGGGATGAAGTTCTGCATCAGGATGAGGGGATTATCTTTAAACATTTGAAGGACTGTCTGTCCAAAAATGGAATGGGCTGCCCCTATTCCAGTGGCTTCCCCCAAGCCAAGACTGCCTGTCCCCTTGCTGGATCTGTTGCAGAGGTGATGGAGAGGAGTGCAAGTTGGACCAGACAAGCACCAGGATCCCTTCCCACTGACATTCTGTGATTTGTGCTTGGAAGCATCCCTTCTGCAGAGCAACAAGAACCCTGGGTTTGGAGTCACATCTGACCCAGCTCTGCTGCTTCCTAATATTCATGTGACCTTGGACCAGTCCCTTCCCCTCTCTGGATCTCAGCTTGCTTTCTCTGTCCATGTACCATGTTGCCTCTCTCCTTGCACATGGGACACATTTAAATGTTTCTTGAATTAAACTGAAACCACAGGAGCTGGCATATAAGTGGGTTTCAGCTTGATCTTCCATTACTCAAAAGACCCATTCACTGGAATTTCCTGTCCAAGAGCCGGAACTGGGGTGGGGCAACTGGAGCTTAGCACTGGGGTGCTGAAACTTAGAAGGCAGTGACAGCATTTGTATTCCTTCAGTAGTTACTGAAGGACCAAATGAGCTTAGCACCTAGTTAGCAAGCTTGCTTATTTAAAATTGGAAGCTACCAGATGCTGACTGCCTCTTATCAATCCCTCCTTTCAATCCTCCCACCTTTATTCCAGATGAACTCCTCCATGTGGTCAGTCCTAGCTTTGCTCCCTCTCCCAGTATCAGCCCCACCCTCCCACCCCCCAGGCTCAGAGCATCCTGTCCACAAAGGCTGGTGTTCTGGAGTTCTCCTGTTGTGGGAAGCTCCACATTGGTCCTTATGAAATTCTGACTCTGCAGAGTTTTGTGGCACTGTTTCTAGTAATGAAACTTCTGCTAATAAAATCAACTATAAGGTTCTTGAAGGCAGGGACTGGTTTGTTTTTTTTTTTTTTATTTGTATCTCCAGTACTTAAGACAGTACATAACACATAGGGTACCAAAGTGGACTGTGGAACTCATCTTTTTTCATGAACAGAGGTCGACCTGAACATTGGCAGGCCTTCCAGCCACCTCCCCTTCCCTTGATCCTCCTCCCAACCCTAGTTTTCCATAATGTCTTACACCTTGACTCAGAAAGAGATTCTTCTTTCTTCCTAGACATATGTTCCTGCAGACCTTACCTTACCTCGGTCACAGCATATGAAACCTAGAGTTCAGTCCCCCCCACCCCCATCTGATATATTAGGAAACGAACATCCAAATGGAGAAACAATTTGCTTTAGGGCATACAGCAGGCAAGTAGCAGAGCCAAGATTTGACGTGGACTCATGACCCATGACTCCAAACCTGGCATTCATTCTGTTCTTCCATTGCCTCCTGAAAGGTCCTGGGCAAGAAACCATCTTTGCTCCCACCTTAAGGGCCTGTGATCCAGTGGCTTTAGGTTCCTTAGGGAAGCAGTATGGAGAAGAAGTGGGACAAAGGGCCAGCTTTCAGACCACATAAGGTAGATGTTTAGCCTATTTTTTGTGGGAAGCCAGAGTCAGAGTCTTGTCTGCTGCCAGTCTCTCACAGTATGCCCTGTGGGGAAGGTCCCCACACTCCTTTCCCCTGCTTAGGGCCAGAAACCTGTCAAGTGTCCAAAGGATATGAATATAAATTCCAGAGCTTTCCATTCTGCTGATGCTAATTGGGGGCCTCTCCTCCCGGATGGATGGCCTGGACAGGAGGGTCAGCAGCAAGAAAATTAATGCCAGCTGCTGGAAGAGATTTAAATGAGCTTATTCAGAATAAAATGAAAGAAAAAATTCACAAGAATTTCTGGAAAAAAACCCATTTAATTGCAAAGGTGGTTGGGAGGCAGGGGATGGGGGATTCACAAAGACCTATGTCCTACTGCTCATTCAGGGTTGTCCATTGGAAATGATCCCCCTGGAGGAATATGGCATCAACTTATCCCAGATGCCTATGTGGAGGCAACGAGTCCTAGAATCATCTAATTAAAATCTTAGAATAGACTCTTGGTGTTGGAAGGAGACGTGGACTTAACCTAGTTCAACCCCTCACCCCAGAAACCCCATCTGCCACATCCAACCATCGGCTGGGTGTGAGACTCCAAGACAGGGAACTCATTACCTCTTGAGTCAGCACCTTTCATCAGACAATAGTCATAATAACAATGAGACTGGCATTTCCCAAGCTGTATTTCTTAGCACAATGGAGTCATAAGTGGTATGAATAGGAGTTCCATGAGAAATTTTTGATTCTAGCAATATTTTCTCTCTAAAACATTTAAATTAATTTATGCACAAATCAAATCTATATATATCAAATCTATATATATCTTCTATATTCACAACCATTTTTTGGTATTAAAATAAGTTTAATTTCTCCTATATTGTTTCATTTTATTCCCCTAAATCCTCCTTCATTTGGTCTTAAAGCTATTCCAATCTAGGAAGGGGTGTAGGGACCCTTATCATAAGGTATGCTGTGAATCAATGGAAGGTGAAAGGATCTTGCTCTGCACCCCACCCCCAAATGAACTCACATCTTTTTGCCCCTTGACCCATCTCCCTTTACTCCATTCCCAAATTCATCCCCAAGTGTTCTATGGACAAATTAGTTTGGGAAATAGACAAATGAGCTGGAGAAGGGTTGGTGGGTGGGGGAAAGGATTGGAGGATTGGGGGAGTTCCAGTTCTGAAAGAGTACTCTCTAAGAGTGCCCTTTGGGAAAGGAGAAGTGGCTTAGGGAGTCAAAGACAGATGGGGGACATGGTAACAGGTGGGGTATTGACACGTGACATGTGTTGTTAGTGCTTCTAGGTGCCATTGTAAAGGAAGGTTGGTTGCCTTCCTTCCCCCAGATTTATTGAAGCCCCCACCCCTGACCCAGACTTGCTCTTTCTAGACAAGGCCCCCTGGTTCTTGCTTTCTAGGTCTTCTCTGTCTTATATTCTGCAGCTGGGGAACCATTGAAGGATTTTTCTTCTCCTTCCATTAGGGGACTATTGTGATCAGATTTCTGCTTTAGGATGGAAAGATCAGATGGGAAGGCCCCCTTCCAACTCTACATCTATGACTATGAGATTCAAGGAATGAAGAGCAGTCCAGGGGACAAATACTATATTCTAGTTAAGAGGCTTGAACTCAGTGGTGTCAGGGTGAAAAGGAAAGGACAGACTTGAAGGACATTGAGAAGGTAATTCCCAGGAAATGGTGATTGATTGGAAAGAAAGGGAGTGGCCAGAGATAATTCCAAGATTTTGAACCTAAGGATTTGGTAAATGGTGAAATCGCTAATAGAAATAGAAAAATTGGCTGGAGGACTAAGTTTGGTTGTATTGGGGTTGGGGGGGAGGGAAGGGAGTCTGAGATGATGAGCCCCCATTTGGATGAGCCTTCATCTTGTGGGACAGCCAGATGGAGATGTCTACCAAGTAGCTTCAAATGGAGGCCTGGAGTCCAGGAGATAAACCAAGGCAGGAGATGCAGATTTGGGAGTCATCTGCATGGAACTCATATTTGGAGCAGTTGAATTCTCTGGATAAGACTACAGAGAGAAAGTTGGAGGAAGGAAAATGAATGTAATTCAGTCTTAGAGGCTTCAGAAGGGAGTGGCTCACAGGTTCAGATACTGCAGAAAGGTCAAGGACAATGGGAGCTCGGAAAGGGTGTGAAATTCAATTGTTAAGCAATCCCTGGTGACCTTCAAAGCTATAGAAACAGAGGTGAGGACAGACAGGGAGAGGAGACATAAGGAAAAGGGGTGGGTGAGTCAGAAACTAGAAAGTGAGATCGGGAAGATGGAGGGGTTGGGTGGGATGGGAGATGGATGGAGGAGGGGAGATGGAAGATGAAATGGGGAAATGTGATATGATGAAAAGAGTCCAGGTCTCAGAGCCACTGTCATTTACTAGGTCTGCCCCTGAGTAAGTCACGGATCTATAAAATGGAGATAGTAACAGCTACACTATGGACCTCATGGGTTATTGTGAGGAAAAAACTTTGGAAACCTCGCAGACTTGTAGACTTGTTGCTGTTATCATTATTGTTATGGTGGGGGACAGTCTATGGGGAGAAGAGGGTTCAGGGTTCTGGGAGAGTTGTTTGCTTCACCCTCCCCACTCTGGTGCATCCGGAGCCTGTCTCTCCCACTCCCTTCCCCACCTTCCAAACAAGTGCTCAAATCCATCCATCGCTTTGTCTCTGCCTGCCTGGTAATCTCAGAATTTCTCATTAAGAACAATATGGTGGTGTCAGCCCAGGCAGGTACTGGGCCCTAATCCACTCCATCAGGCCTGGGATTGGCCATCCCAGGCCTGTCCGTCAATTTGTAATTAAAAGTTGCTCTTTTAAAAAACACAGTTGTTTCAGCGAAAGCCATTATCAGACACATTTTCATATGAATGCGGAGGCTCATTAATTAGCCAAGGAAACACTGGTGATCACAGCCCCAACCAGCTCCCTTGGAACAAAGCCCCACCAGACAGATCCCTACTCTGCACCCCCCTTCTCTACCCTCCCCACAACTCTTTGTAAACTTCCCCCACCCTGTTGCTGATGGAGTGGGGGAGGGTTTCAGGGGATGCTGCTTGGATCCTGGAGAAGGGAGGTGGAGAAGCTCAGGCAAAGTGTGTATTTACATCTACAGAAAGCCCTTGCCTGTTCCATTAGAGGAAATTAAAATCGGCGTTGGGTCTGCAGGTGTGGAGCCAGCTGCCCGTTTCAGAGTACATAGCCAGAGTGTCTTGAATCATAGAATATTAAGGACATAGAAAGGGACTTTGGAGAGTATCTCACCCAATCTACTTTATACATGGGATGTGATGTGCCCAAAGTTGCTGTGACTTTAGGGAGAAAGCTAGGACAAGAAACCAGGCCTCCTAACTAGATGCCAAATGCCTTTCTATCATTCCCTAGTCTCTCTGCTGCCCCTCTCACTTGTAGAATATGATGTGGATGTTTAGGACCTGACCCCCTCCTGTCCTGGTCAGCAAGCCCAAGATCCACCATGGTTTTTAGGGAAGGCATGTTGGGAGAACACTGGACCTCACCTAATAAAGAGATAAAAGGGGGTTTCTGAGGTGAAAGCTTAAAGGAGAAAAATTGGGATGCTCCCCAAGAACCCCTGCTCCCCCTCAAAGCCCCTCCTCAAAGCCCCTCCTCTAGCTCTACCCCAGTCTGCATGCCTGCAGTGATATTATCAGGCTCACAGCCGCCTGCTGTCAGGGATGGCCTCTGGACCCTGGCCCCATAAATAACAGCCTGCCCTGGCTCCGTGGTGGGGCCTCTAGGAATGCTAGGGGGTGGCTGTGGGGGTGGGGGGGGGAGGATGGACACACCAGGCCTAGGACAGGCTTTCAAGGCCCTGGGCAGGTCAGCCAACTCTGGGAGGGCTGGAGTGGGGAGGGGTGGCTTTCATCTTAGGGATTCAGGCAGTCTGTCTGTTGTTTCCCAGCAGCTTGTCTGTCTGTCCCTGGGAGGCTTGGGTATGAGAAGCCTGCAGAGCAAACAGGATGGACACTCCATCTTGCTTCCCCCAGTCTAGGCCAAGAAGTATCCAAAAAAGGGACCTCCCTCACCAGGAGGCATTTCCATGGATACTTTTGGACCACTGGTTCCCAGGGCCATTCCCTGACCATAGCAATCCTAATCCTAATATCCAGCTGGAGAAACCCCAAATTACTCTGTCTTCTCATAGTTGTGTTGGGAAACTTCCCATCCCTGAAACTGGTAAATTCCTAGTCTAAAAGGAGGTAGGGGAGAAGCAAGATACAAGCTCTATGAGAGAGAGGCAGAGAGAGAGACAGAAAGATAGAGACAGAGACAAACAGAGACAGAGACAGAGAGAGACAGAGAGACACACAGATACAGAGAGAGACATAGAGACAGAGACAGAAAGAGACAGAGAGAGACAGAGGTAGAGAGACAGACAGACAGACACAGAGAGAGACAGAGACAAAGAAACAAAGAAACAGAGACAGAGAGAGAAAAGCAGAGAGAGACAGAGAGATAGAGAGAGACAGAGAGAGAGAGAGACAGAGAGACACACAGAGAGATACAGACAGACAGAGACATAGAGACAGAGGCAGAGAGAGAAAGACAGAGACAGAGAGAGAGGCAGAGAGAGACAGAGGTAGAGAGAGAGAGAGACAGACAGAGAGAGAAAGACAGAGACAAAGAGACAGAGAGAGAAAAGCAGAGAGAGAGAGAGACAGAGAGAGACAGAGAGAGAGACAGAAAGAGAACAAAAAGACAGAGACAAAGACAGATAGAGATTCAGAGGAACAAAGAGACAGAGACAGCTGGAGACAGTGGGAAAACTTGAGAGACAGAGCTAGAGATAAAGAGCTCTGGAGACAGAGCCAGAGATTGGGGAGGGAGGAGGGGGGGGGGGGCCGAGACTGAGACAGGGAGGACACAGGCTGAGGAGAGAGTGGAGGAAGAGAGATAGACACAGACAGGAACAGAGAGTGTGGGAGAGAGGTGGATTTCTCGGGGCTGCTGCTCATCGTTAATTAGTTTATTCACAGTGCACTGGCGTGGAAAAATGCACAGTGTATGGACCAAGCTAATTAGGAGAACAATCCGTTCCCTTTTAAGATAACGATGGGGATTATGAAAATTGTTATTCCAGAGCTAGACTGAGGTCAGTTGAGGTTTGGCCTTCGGCAACCCTTAGGAAGTGGGAGGTCAGCCGGGAGCCCCGGCCCAGTAGCCATAGAGTCTCGTGGCTCTGCCACCATGGAGAGCGCCCCTCCAGCGCTCCTCCCCTCCACTCTTCTCTCTCCACTCCCCAAGGGCCCAGGTCCTGACCTTTGAAGGAGAAGGACATGGAGGAGATCCATGAGCCCCTCCTGAGCTGCAGAGACAGGGGCATTCTCAGGCCCAGCTAAAGGCAAGCAGCTTAGATGTCAGGAGGAAAAAGGCATTTGGGGGAGATGTCAGGATAAACTTATGGAAGAGAGTGGACAGAAGTCAATGAGTTTTGGAGGTGAGGGGGGCATCGAGAGAGGACAGACAGACAGACGCAAAGAGATAGAGACAGAGAGAGAGACAGAGAGACAGAGGGAGAGAAACAGTGAAAGAGAAGGGAGAAAGAGAGACAGACAGAGACAGACACGAAGTCAGAGAGAGAAGACAGACAGACAGACAATGACAAGATAAACAGAAACAGAGAGAGAGACTGATAGAGAGGGAGACACAGTCAGGAAGATAGAGAAAGAGACAGAAACAAAGATGGAAGAAAGACAAACTTGCTATGGGGAGGGAGGTAGGCAAGAGAAGACAGTCGTGCGATGATTGACTAAATGAAGGATGGACAATGGAGTCACCAGGTTTCGGGGGAGGGGCTGGTGAAGAAAAGAAACAGGAGACAGATGAACAGTGAGGCACAGAACATTTTCAGAAATTCTTTTCAAGTATGGATTTTATTTTGTGAAAACCTGATCTGACTTCTCTCCTTGGGGATTTTAAAGAACAGCATAAACTCACAAGTAGAGTTCTTCCTGGAGGCAGAGGGATGTGTGCAATGAAAGCGATCCCTCCCTTCTAGGCCTAAGAATAGGACATTGAAGCAGTACTCAGCCCAACCCAGAGCTCAGACTCCAAAGTCTAGTTTTCTACCTTTTCCCTTCTTCTTCCTCCCCCAACAAGACATAGGGAAGAGGGGAACAGCTAGGTGGTACAGTAAATAGAGCACCAGCCCTGGAGTTAGGAGGACCTGAGTTCAAATCTGGCCTCAGACACGTAACACTACCCATGTGACCTTGGGCAAGTCACTTAATCCCAATTGCCCTGCCTTCCCCCTCCAAAAAAAAAAAAAAGGCGTAGGAAAGAGAAAGAAACAGTGGGAAATCTACTCTCCTGGAAGACAGATATTTGGGTTCTTGCCCCAGCTCTTCCAATAACTTAACTATGTGGCTTTAAGACAGCTGTTTTCTTTTTCTGTTTTTGGGCCTTAGGTCCCTACACTGTAAAATGAGGGTCCAAGGTCCAATGGCTCTTCTGCCTCTAATAACCATTGAGTCTGTGATAGGCACTTGGTCATCCTGGATGTCTTAGCCATAGATCTATCAGTCCTTTCTCTTCCCTGACTGAAGGATTAGAACTGGGCTGGAGTAGCAGGCCTGTCAGATCAAAGTCAGAGTTAAGCTTAGGTTGCCTTTCTCTTGGGGCTGCCTGAATATTCACACTCAAATTGTAATCGAATGAGAATTGGAAATTAGAGTTGGAAGAACTGACACATCAGCCTCTTGGACAAGTCCATGGTCCTCGGTTTCCTTTTCTGAAGAAAAAGACTACAGGATCTCAAAAGGCCCTGCCAGCTGCCCATTTCTAGAGTTTGCTGGCTGGGTTCTAGGTTCTGAGCTAGGCTTGCTGATCTGGCTGCCCAACCAGAGAGATTGTCAAGAGAGTAGGTTTTATTCTTGGTTATTCCCATGCCCCTGTCAGCCCAAGGGGCCCACTGTCTACGTATTGGAGAGATGGAAGAACATGGTGGCTAGATAAAGCATGGGCAGTGCTACCATCTAAGACTTGGGATAGGCTCTTCAGATGAAAAAGGAAAATCTTAGTATGCAAGAGTCAGAGGTTAAGGGGCATCTGTCAGGATATTTGACAAAATGGGAATTTTCATCAAGCCCGAGGCATTTCCAAACCTGCCTGACCTTTCCAACCTCCCATTCACTCCTGACCAGGGCTTACTCACCTTCTAAAACTCATTTATTCTTCCTTGTTTCTCTTTCCCCATTTTGAAGCTCCCCTCAATCATGGGGCCCACTTGACTTCCCATGGAGACCCCAAAACCAGACTGGGCCTTTATCTCCCAAAGCAGCAGGCTTAGCTGCCTGGCCACTGGGGAAGTTACCGTTTCTTCTTGGTCCTTCCCCTTCTCCAGGCCATTCGGCCATCACCTCATCTCCCACGATCTCAGCTGGGCCTCAGTGATAACACCCAGTGGTGAGAACAGACCTGAGGAAATGCTTGGGGTCATCAATTGAGCAATCAGCTCCCATCCCCTTTAGAGCCCCCTCAACTCTGTTCTCCTTTGTGGGAGCCCCTAAGGCAAAAGAAAACCTTTTAGGCTGTGGGGTCCACTGTGCTAGCCAAGACTCAATTATGGGAAGTAGGTTCTAAGCAGTTCCCTACAAAAAAATAAAAAGGGATCATGCCCCAGAGCAACCTGGCTCTGATTTTTAAAATTTCTTTAAATTTTCCCTTCTTCCTCCACCCCCCCCCAAGTACTTAACATAGTAGTAGTGGGCACTTAATAAATATTAACTTAATAAAAATTAACTCAAATATTGACTTGACCCACGCCTTGGGATCCATGGATATAAGTCTTCCTCCCCTATATGAGAGAATAGAAAGATTTAGCTTATGTCCTGCCTTGCTAGTGACTGAAATGGAATCAGAGACCCATGGCTTCTAGGTGCCTTGGCAAAGAGTGGGGGGCTCTTTGGAAGGACCTACCCAGGGGAGAAAGAAGGAGGTCTGTCACGTGGGACCCGAAGTCTCTGTTGCTACGGACAAAAAAAAATCCAAACCAGTAAAAGCATACTAAAGAGAGATCCACATTCCCAGGATGATCCTTGACCTCCATGCTGGTGCAGGGGAAAGAACACTGAGTGAGGAGCCAGGAATCCTGAGTTCTCCTGTTACCACCATTTACTAAGTATGAGTTTGGTCAGCTAGGTGGTAAACTGGGCCTGGAGTCAGGAAGGCTTTATTGTCAGGAGTTCAGATCCAGCCTCAGACACTTAATAGATGTGTAACCCTGGGCAAGCCACTTAACCCTGTTGGCCTCAGTTTCCTCATCTGTAAAATGAGCTGGAGAAAGAAATGGCAAACCACTCTAGAATCTTTGCCAAGGATACTCCAAATAGGGTCACAGAGTCCGGGATGACTGAAACAATTGAACAAGAAAAAGTATGAATTTACTGACAAACATGGACCCTGCCATCCTCCTCCTCCTCCTCCCATTTCTCATAGCATTTTGCCTGGACCATTCCTTTGCACTGATGTTATTCTCCTTTCATTATGAAGGAGGAGGAGGAGGAAGAGATTGCTGTCTGAGTGTGGGGTAGGGAGGGAAGGGAGGTGGGAAGGCTTGGACCTCTCTGGGCCTCTCCCTCAGTGAGAAAGAAGACAATATTATTGCTCTACTCACCTCATGCAGTCATCGGGAAGATCAAATGAGAAAACGGGTTAGAAAGGATTTTGAAAACTACAAGGTGCTGTGTACACGAGAAAGATTATTATTAGATGCATTCCATACCCTTAAGGAGCTTATGGCTGGGGAAATGAAGTACGTACATATGACAAGGGCCTAGACCTGGCATCTCATTAACTTAGAGAAGTGCCCTCTGCCTATGTGGGTCAACATCTTCTCCACAAGTCAGAGCTTTAGAGAATTGTTGTGGGTACTGAGAGATAAGTGACTTGCCCAGGGCCACACATCCAGGATGGATCAGAGCCACCCAAGTCTTCCTGGCTTTAAGGTCAGCTTTTTACCCAACATGCCACATTGAAAATAAACAAATGATGGCACATGGATGTCATGGAATATTATTATGCCCTGAGAAATTTAACATGAGGAATTCAGAGAAATGTAGGAAAACATATAAACACATACAGAGTAAAGTGAGCAAAATCAGGAAAAACGATATACACTATCATTGTTACAGTATAAATGAAAAGAATAATGGTCAGTCTGTCAAAAGCATTTATTAAGCACCCACTACATGCCCAGGTGTTATGTATGCTAAGTGCTGGTAATACCAAAAAAGGCAAAAAACAGTCCCTTCCCTCAAAGAGCTTACAATCTAATAGGTAAGACAAGATGAAAACAACTATGTACACAAAAATGAAACCAAACTCAACTCTAAAATTCTAATGACCAGTTTTGATCCCAAAGAGGCAATGAGGAAATGTCTTTACCCCTCTTCTTTCATAGGAGAGAAAGAAGGCTATGGGTCTAGAACACAACGAGTGTTGTTGGGTAGTCAATGGGTCCCTTAGTTTTGAGGAATTGTTTCTTAAAAGTCTTTATTACAAGGAAGGTTCAATTTATGTGTGTAGAGGAGGAATATATTTGGAAATGATTGTAAATGTGAAACCAAAATTAACAAAAGATAAGTAATACTCCAGGACAAATAAGAAGAGGGAGTAGGTGATGAGGAGACAAAGCAAGTGAACTTTGTCGTGGGGAAATCAGGAAGGCTTCCTGGAGGAGGTAAAACTTGAAGGGCAGGCAGGACTGGGGAGGACTTGGAAGACAGTGAAGGTGCTATTGTGGCAGTGAAAGCAAGAGGTGAAGCCAAGAGATGGAATAGCCATCTGATATAAGACCAGAAAAGACCTGTAAAAATACAGTGAAAAGATTGTTGGATGTGCTGTCTTCCCATCAGTACAAAAAATCAGAGTTGGAAAGAACCTCAGAGTGCATCTAGTTTCCCCTAGCCCTGAGCAGAATGAATATTTTTTCATTTTTTTTTATTATTAATTTATTTTAGAACTCTTTTTTTATATCCGTGGCAAGCCATCATCCCGTCTCCCCTTGAAGACCTCCAGTGATGGAGAGCTCACTAGCTTTGAGGTGTCCCATTGTATTTGGGGAACACTTTCACCCTTTCAAAGTTTGCCTTAGGTCAAGCTGAAATTTGCCCTTATAATTCACAGTGCTTGCTCTTAGCTCTGCCCTCTATGGTCCAGCAGAACACATTAAATCTCTTTTTGATGTAATAGTCCTCCAAATACTTAAACACAGTCATCCTGTCCCTTAAAAGTTTCCTCTTCTTCAACATCTCCTGGTTCCTTCAACTGTTCCATATATGGCATAGACTATGGTCTTCTCATCTTGGTCACTGTCCTTTGGATAAGTTCCAGCTCAGTTCTTAAAATGTGGTCCCCAGAATTCATCATATTATTCCAGATGTGGTCTGACCAGAGCAGAGCATGTGAAAATATTCATCTCCCTTGTTTTAGACCTTATTCCCCTATTAATGCAACTGAAGATAGAGATAGAACTCAGGGCATTTTGGGGAGGGGGAGGAGAGTCCAGCAAAGTGAGGCTTCCTGGAGACCTGCCACGTGATCACAGTATGTGGTGGAATGAAAGCAGGAGACCCCGTGGTGAGACAGGATGAAGATCTTCTTATCTCTTAGGGGGACAGAACACCAGAACAAACTTGTGTCTTGGTGGGGCTTCCAGGGTAGGGCTAAATCCAGATTTCCCAGACCTGCATTGGTGACACTCCAGGGAAGAACGAATCATTTCCAGAAGGTGCTTTTAAAACATTCGAACAATAGAATAATCTCTCATATTCTAATTATCACATGCTAGTGACACATTGTTTATTCAGCATCACTGAAGAATAAGAAATTCTCCCAAAGGGAACTTATTTCCCAGTTATCTGAGATTGTATCCCCTTGGAGTACTTTTTAACTGTTTTTAATAATTTTGAACTTCATAAAAGGATACTGAACATAAGGGATAGAAGGGGACACATAAAAATCAGGTCTGTGGGGGCAATTCCTATTCTGGCCCAGACTACATTACTCTTATGATCCTTTCTTACTCCAAATCTATAATCCTATAAAAAGGCAAGTTATTATTATCTCTACCTAGTTATATTGTCAGTGTTTCAAGCAAAAAAGAACCTAAACCAGGACTTCCCATAAAATCTACCTCTCCCTTAACTTAATTTTTTTTAATGAACAAAATTTATTTTTTCCCTTTCCTATCTCCCTACTTGGGGAAAAAGAAAACCCATACAATGAACATGCGGTCAAGCAAAACAAATTCCTGCCTTGACCATGTCCCAAATACATGTGTCTCATTCTGTCCATCAGGAAGCTTCCTGTAACTTTTCTGGTTCTTATGACAGCACTACCATCCTCCTGAATCTGTTGTTCATTTGTTTTTCCATCGTGTCTGACCCTTTGTGACCCCATTTGGGGTTTCTCAGCAAAGATATTGGAGTGGTTTGCCATTTCCTTCTCCAGCTCATTTTACAGCTGAGGAAACTGAGGTAAACAGGATTAAGTGACTTGCACAGCTAGAAAGCGTCTGATATTGAATTCGAACTCAGGTCTTCTTGTATTTGGGCCCAATGCTCTATCCACTGCACCACCTATCTGCCTCCTGAATACTCAGCACCAAAACTTGGCAGCAATCTTTTCTCTTTTCCTCACTCTACCCCTTCCAATTAGTTGCCAGTTCCTTTTGATTCCTATTCTAGAATTCCTTTCAAACTTGTCATCCCCCTTCCATTTCCCCTACTATCATCCAAGGTAAGACTGTATTCCTCCTCAACCAGACTACTAGAAGATATACTGCTTAATGTAAGAGAAAAAGGATGCTCAAAAATCTCCATGATATAGAGGCAATTCCTGTTCAGCCCTGGGTTAGACTAGATCGATTCTAAGGCCTCTTCCCACCAAGGGCATGCTGGTAAATGTTTAACAAGAGGGCTCTGGGTGGGAAAAATATATGCACACACACACACACACACACACACACACACACACACACACACACGAGCACACACACACACACACACACACTTTAAAGTTCCATTGTTAACACTCTCATAAATCTAGACAATCAATAAAACAATAAATCAAGTCTTGATTGGTAGGGATTGCCAATTTCTGGAGTATAAATGCTCACACTGAACATTTAACAATGGGCTCTCTCAAGATGGTTACAGCTGTCTCCGGCAAGCCTTTGTTTCCAGCTCCAAATCTATGGTCCTATATAAATGTGGATTATTATGATTTTATCTCCACCTGACTGCAGTCTCCTAACTGGCTGTCCTGCTTTTAGACTATCCCCTCTCCAGTCCATCCTTCACAATATTCCTGGATTATCTCCCTAATGTACCTTTCTAATAATTTCACTTACTTTTCCTCTCAAAGCTTTCGTCAACTCATCTCACAGGTGAAACTGAGGTCCAGAAGAAGTAAGCTCCCAAGTTCACACAGGAGGGAAATGGTATCGTTAGCATTTGAACTCGTGTCATCTGATTCCAAATCCCTTTTTCCTTCACCACATCACACTTCACAGACTTTTGAGGTCTTCCAAGTCTTTACATGGGGGCTTGGAGCTTAGAGGAAAGAATGAGGAATGGGGGAAGGTAGGGCTAGAGATACAGATTTGGGAGAAGATAATTAGAGATAATAAGATAATAAGAAGATAATAAGAGAAGTCCTGATCATGGACGAGGTCACCAACGGGTCAAAGTCATCGATTTCTTCAATATCTACTTTAAGGTGATTCTATCCATCTCCTCCTCCCCCATTCCTCACACCCATCATCTCAGAGGATGAGATGCCTTTCTTTCCTCCTAATCTGGGAAACACCTGTTTTCTTGATTCCAACCCCTACTTCCTTGCTCTATAGACCAATCTTTCTCTAGATCAATGTCTCCTCTCCCTGGCTCCTTCTCCTATGATTATAAACATCTCATTTCCTCTATATTAAAAATTGGTGTTGTTTAGTCATTCAGTTGTGTTGGAGTCTCCATGACCCCATGGACCATATCATTCCAATACTATCCATGGGGTTTTCTTGCCAAAGATACTGGACTGGTTCACCATTTCCTTCTCCAATACTAAAAATACCTTCCCTCAATTCCATGCAACCCTGTTCTCTTTTTTGAAAGCCAAATTTCTTGTTGTTTTTTTTTTTGTTTGTTTGTTTGTTGGATTTTTTGCTTTTTGGAGGGCAACTGGGGTTAAATGACTTGCCCAAGGTCACACGGCTATTTTTGTGTGTGTATGTGTGTGTGTGTTAAGTATCTGAGGTCGAATTTGAACTCAGGTCCTTCTGACTCCAGGGCCAGTGCTCTATTCACTGCACCACCTAGCTGCCCCTGAAAGCCAAATTTCTTGAAAGAAAAATTTGCTGTTTCATCTTTCTCACTATCTATTCACTCTTCAACCTGGCTTACTCTCTCTCCACATGCCCTCCCTCCACTAGTCACATAAAAATGATCTCTCCAAGGTCACAAAGGACTTTTTCCAAGACCTCATCTTCCTTGACTTTTCTTAATGTGGTATTTGGTGCCTCCTCTTCCCTTGTATAGTCAGCTTCTCCATCTCCACTGACTCCTGTTTCTTCTCTTGTCCATTAATTGTATATACAAAACAAGCACAGTTGTAAATAGGGTAGGGTAACTGGGCTGTTGATCCAGGGTGCTGAGATGTAGATATCACTGACAGAACTTTTACTGCTGGAGAGATCAGCAGAGTTGAGGGAAAGTTTTTGAGGGGACCTGAAAGAATTCAGCTTAGCATCTAGTCAGTTAGAATGATTAATTTTTATTTTTAAAATTTTTTTGTTTTGTTTTTTGTTTTTTTAATTTTTTGTTTTTCTTTTTTAATTTACTAATTTATTTTGATTAATTTTAATTTTAAAAGGAAGCTCACAAATACTCCTTAGGCAAGCTTTCCTCCAATTGTGTCTCTCCTTAATCCCTTCCCCAGTATCTGCCTCAGTGTCCCAAGGTCTCTTTCTCATTCTCATATACTTACTTTGTGTTACTGCTTGCCCTGGGCACCAGAATTGCTAGTTTTTACTCTATCCACAGGATTTAGGTTTTCAGCTCTCTAGTACTCTCTCAAGAGTGGTACTGTGCAAAGAGTCCTGGTTCTGGGGTCAGAGGACCTGGTTTCAAGTCCTTTCTCTGATGACCTCCCTGGGCTTCAGTTTCCTCATCTGAGATCTCTTAGAGAATCTGTGATTCTTAGATGTTTCATTCATTCTCACTACTTCTAATAGATAGCTCCCAAAACTTGATATTCTGCCTCCAAGTTCTCTCTCCAAATGAGGGGGTTTGTTCATTCTGGGATTCCAAAGACCAGTGATAGCAACTCACTATAATAGTGTTTTGCATCCCACTAAGTTCTGCCTTCACAACAACTCCTCGAGGTGGTTAAAATCAGTGAAATCAAATAAGATAATTTTTGTAAAGCATTTCGCAAACCTTAAGGTGCTATAGAAATGCTAGCTAGGATTATCCCCATTTTACAGATGAACAAGTTTAAGCTCAGAGAGAGGAAGCACTTTGCCAAATAAATTGGCAGTGGAGAGAGAATTAAATTAGTCCAGGTCTTTGGATTCTTATTCGAATCATTCTTTCTGTTGTGGCAAACAGACCAGCAGAGAGGAGGAAGTCATGGGGAAAAGATGGGGAAGAAGAGACGGGAGCTGTAGGCTGGAGAACACAGGAGAAGAGAATAGATGAGCCTTCCACCTAAGTGGAAGTGATGGGGTATCTCTCTCCAGGTGAGGACCCATCTCACATGTATTAGACCAGGAGTTCTTAACCCTAGGGTCTGGTGACCTTGGGTTTTTGTTGTTGTTGGAATTTTGATAGAATCAATTTTCTTTGTCATCTTATGTAGTTCATTTTATACATTTTAAAACTGCTCTGAGGAGGGGTCCAGAGTTTCACAATACTGCCAAAAGGGTCCACGATATAATGGTTAAGAACCCCTAGGTTAGGCAGATAATTAGATAGGGAGCTGGAACCAGACAGCGGCTTTGGGAACTGCTTCTGAGGTCCCTGAAGGCAACTCCAAGTGTTGGGAGAGAGGAGTGGCCAATGGGAAGAACCCTGAATTTGGCCCCAGCTACTCACCTTTGAATCCCAGCTCAGCTATTTCCCCTCTGGGGAACTTTAGGCCTCCCCCGCTTCTTGGTTTCTATTTCCTTTTTTTTTTTTTTATGAAAAGGGTATAAACACAATGATTCCTAAAACCCCCTTCCAGCTTTGAATCCTGTGATCTGAAAAATAGAACCCAGGGAAATAAGGGGGCCTTCCCTCCCTATCCTCATTCAAACTGAGGGAAACCAATGGTGTGTTGGTAAATGTTTAACTACCAGCTCTCTGAAAAAAAAAGTATGCACATCCCATTTTAAAGTTTATCTTGCATCATTAGCATTGTGTCCATCACTTTCTTAAGCCTAGAGTCTACACACTCAACAAAAGAAGCTTTGTGGCATTTGCCAGCTTCTGAGGTCTAACTGCTCACACTGAAAATGTCAGTCAGATCTGGAGAGCTCATTGGAGCTGGCTCCAGCACACCCTGAAATGCAACTCTGGAATGACTCACTGCAACCAAACTGGGCTCATAGTCATTTCTTTTTTTTTTTTTTTTTAAGCAATTGGGGTTAAGTAACTTGCTCAAGGTTACACGGCTAGTCATTATTTATGCGTGGGTGCTCATTTTCTGAGGCCGGATCTGATCTCGGGTCATCCAAACTCCGAGGCCGGAGCTCTTACTCACTGCACCACCTAGCCGCCCCTTTAGGGCAATTGGGGTTAAGTAACTTGCCCAAGGTTACACGGCTAGGTTTTTGTTTGTGCGGATTAGGTGTCGGAGGCCGGCTCTGAACTCAGGTCCTTCTGATTCCAGGGCCGGCGCTCTATTCGCTGCGCCACCTAGCCGCCCCCTCATAGTCATTTCTTGACTTGGTTTCTCTACCTGGACTCTGCTTATTCACACAAGCCAGGTCCATTCTCAGGCTGCACTCCTCTCTATCTCTGGCTCTCCTAGTCCCTATATTCCTTCAAGGCTCAGCTAATAATAACAGCTAACATTTATAGGCACCTTAGGGCTTGGAAAATCCTTTGCATACCTTTTCTCATTGTTATTATTATCCTCACTTTAGAGGTGGAGAAGTAGAGGGTGAGAGAGAGGTTAAGTGACTTAGCCAAGGTCACATAGTAAGTGTCCAAGGTAGGATCTGAACTCAGGTCTTCCTAACTCCCAGAGTCACCTGGGCAGCTTAGGTGCCACTTTCCTCACAAAACTTCCCCATATTTCCACATTCCTCCCCTCTAGTTGTGAATATTGTTTCTCTCCACAATTTTCTTAGTATTATACTTGTGCATATGTTATATACTCCCCATCCCACTCCCACTGTCCCATCCAATAGAATGAACCCAGAACACCTTTTATCTGTGTTTTTGTATCTCCTCAGGGTCTAGAAGAAGTTATCGGACTTTAATAAACATTTGTTGAATTGAGGGAAAATGCTAGTTCTCCTGGGTACTACTTCTAGGTCATAGGACAACTTGCGCCTTTGTTTCTTTTTTTTTTTTTTTTTTTTTTTTGCTTTTTTGGAGGGCAGTTGGGGTTAAATAACTTGTCCAAGGTCACACGACTAGTTTTTGTGTTAAGTGTCTGAGGCTGGATTTGAACTCAGGTCCTCCTGACTCCAGGGCCAGTGCTCTATTCACTGTGCCACCTAGCAGCCCCCAAGCCTTTAATTCTAAGAAGGAAAACAACACCCAAACCAAGAAAGCTAGAGAAGATTAAATGGCAATGATCTTTGGGTTTTTCCTCTTCCTCTTCCTCTTCTCCCCCTCCCAAATTCAAAAGCCCCCCTTTTGTCTTTGTCCACCCTGACCCTGACTTCAAGTTCCCTCACATCTTTTCCACTCATGGTGCCCTGCCACCTTTATCCATTAGGTGATATCAGGGAGGTATCAGACGAATAAAAATTCTGAAATGTGTCTATGTGAGAGTGGGAACCCTGAGCCCCCATGTGACTGTGGGTGAACTTCTTTTCCTTCTAAAACCTTCACCTCCCTCCCAACTGTCCTGTTTCTATGAATGACATAGCTATTCTCCCAATCACTCAAGCTCAGAACTTTTCATCCATTCATCCATCTATCCAACCATCTATCAATCTATCATCTGTTTATTCATTCATTCATCTATTTATCCATTCATCCATCCATCCAGTTATGTATTTTGAACTTAACAGAAACAAAATAAAATGAGCATTTCCATATACAAAGTGGATCTATGACTATTTTTTCTAGAGAAAAAGTACATGAAACTGTGAATCCCTATTAGTTATAGCTTGTTCTTCCTTTTAAATGCATATCAAATTTAACCTATAACTTTCAAAGCTGTCTAACTTGTTTGTGTTTCCTTCTGTTATCTTCTGTGCATTAAAAGCACTTAAAAGACCCTCTTTTTTTGGCAACCTCATCACTAGACTTCCTGTTCCTTATAACTTCTACCCTTCCTCCCACTGAGAAAAGAAAAAAAAGAACAAAAGTCTTGTAATAAATATACAATATCAAGCAAAACAAATTTCCACATTGTCTGTGTTCTAAAAAATATACACCCTGAGGTCATCATCTTCTTGTCAGGAGAGTCCTCATGGGTTATCTGGAACTCTGGTTGGCCACAACATTGAATGTAGTTCTCAGTCTTTTAAAGTTGCTTTTCTTTGTAACGTTATTGCATGAATTATTCTCCTGGTTCTGCTCACTTCATCCTGCATCAGTTCATACAAATCTTTCCAGGTTTCATTGAAATTGCCAATTTTGTCTTTTCTTATTGAATGACATTATTTCATTACATTGACATGCCCTAATATGTTTAGCCATTCTGTAGTTGATTGGCACTCCTCTAGCTTCTAGTGTTCTGCCAACACAAAAAGAGTTGCTATAACTATTCTTGTACATATGGGTCTTTGAGATCTTTTTTCTCTTCCAACATCCAATAAGTTGCCAAGTTCTCTTGATTCTACCTGCACAGTATCTCTCTCCTTTAAACTTTCAATCAATCAGTATTTATTAATTACCCATGGTATACCAGGAACTAGGTACTGAGGATGAAAAGACAAAATTAATAACTATCTGGATCCCCAAGGAACCTAGCATATATATGCATGCATGTATGTATATGTACATGTATACACATATATGTATGCATGTGCACACATAAACACATATACATATATACACAGAGAGATAAACATTATTCAAAATAGTTATAAAATTGATAGATGCTTTTTGATATATAGTCAAAATAATTATAAAATTGATATTAGGTGATTTTGGGGAGACACTAGCAGTTTGGGGAATCAGGAAAGGTCTCATGTATAAAAAGTTGTCCTTGACCTAGTCCACGAAGGAATCTAGGAGTTCTGAGAGATGGAGGTGAGGAGGGAGGCAGCCACTGTAAAGGTATGGAGGGGGGAGACAGTGCCATGCTTGAAAAACTGTAAGAAGACCAGTTTGACATGACAACATTGAATAGGGGAGAATAATATGCAATATGGCCATAATGATAGGTTGAAGTGAAGTTATATTGGACTTTATTGGAAGTTATAATGGCCAAAGGGTTTATATTTGATCCCAGAAAGAACAGGGAGCCACTGGAGTTTAATGAATAGGGGAGTGACAATCAGATTTGGAAAAATCATCAGATAGGAAAAATCAGTTTAGCAGCTGTTTGAAGGATGAATTGAGGGTGAGATAGGCTTGAGACATAAGTTCAACTAGGAGGCTGTTGCAATAGTCCAGTCAAGAAGGCTTGAACAAGGATGGCCATGTGCATGGAGGAAAAGGGAGGATGCTCTCACGCAACCATAGCTAGGAATATGAAAGGAAAAGACCTAGGATGAAGGTGTGTATGGGGAGGGATGGGGAACAGAGGGTGTTATTGACAATTGAGAAGGGGTTTAGAGGTCCCAGTGGAAATGGAGGGCAAAGGAGGATAGAGACTGTGGAAGGCTAGTGCTGAGTTTCCTTTGGGAGTGCCTAGCGAGTGCATCCTGGGTATATTGGCATCGACTTCACCATGGATGCCTGGTATGGCACCAGCAGAAGGCTGTTTGCTCTGGTGGAAAATCAAGGTCTGGGATTGGGGTATGATGGCCATGTGACCCTAGGGATGGCCGCCCAGGGGCCAGTTACTGAAGGCAGCTATTTGGAAGACTAGGACTGGAGGGAGGTCATGGGGGAAGGAAGCTTCTCTGGTGCCAAGATGGTTCTGATGGCTCTGCTTCTGGGATCTCTGGGCTCTCCCCTCTCCAGACTCCTTCACACTGCTCTCTCCCACTCCCTAAGGCACATCTCAGATCACATTATCCCTCCCCAGCTCAAAAACTTTCAGGGGCTCCCCAGGGTCTCATTGAAGAAAACACAAACTCCTGATCTTGGTGTTGAGGACCATCTGGCTCCCATCAAGCCAGCCTGCTGGTTCTTCCCAATGTCATCTTTCTGGGGATCACCAACACCTACTATGTGCTTCTTTTCTCCTTCTTGCTTTGTATGTATTTCACTGGACCTCAAGCTTAGAACAGCCTCCTCCCTAACCCGCCTTAACCTCCTCTGCCCAGGTCCTTCACTTCCCCTGTTAATGTGCATGCAATGTGAGTATCTGTACATGCATGTGAATGAGTGTAATGTATATAGTATATGTTAGTGTGCCTGGACATCTATGTTGGTCTGTGTGTGCAGGCTGGTGCCTGCACGTATGTTAGTATCTGTGCTGTGTCAGTGTGTCTGTGCATACATGCTCCTGGTGTAACAAGACACTCCATTTCCTAACCCCAGGCAATATTTCACTGACTGTCTCCCATGCCTGGGGTTTTCTCCCTCTTCATCTTTACTTTCTGGCTTCCTTCAAGTCTGAGCTAAAATAACCCTTCTACAAGAAAGCTTTCCCAGTCCTCCTTAACCTAAGGGAAGGGAATAAGCATTGATTAAGTGCCTACTGTGTGGCAAGCCCTGAACTAAGCGCTCTTTATCTCATCTGATCCTCTGTGTACCCTGGGAGTAGGTGCTATGATTATCCCCATTTTGCAGTTAGGAAACTGAGACAAACAGGTTAGGTGACTTGGCCAGGGTCATGCAGCTAGTGTCTGAGGCTGGATTTGAGCCCAGGTTCTCTCCTCTGTACCATCAGCTACCTTCTCTCTGGTGCTCATCCCCAGCTTATCCTGCATGTACAACGTTGTTTGCTGTCATCTCCTCCATCAGACTGTGAGCTCCTTGAGGGCAGGGACTTGTATCCCAAGAGCTTAGCACAGGGCCTGGCACATAGTAGGTGCTTGATAAATGTTATTCACTGACTGGTGTGTCTGCACAGGTGTGTTAGTGTATGTGATGTTTATACCTGTATTGTGCCTGTGCTGGTATACTAGTGTGAACTTTCCCGGGGTCCGTCCTGGTGGCTGTTGGCAGTCTGGCTGTGCTGTCTGTTTCTCTGCTGGGGTTTTAGTGCATCACATCTGTGTCTGTGTTGTTGGTGGTTGTGTCTACACTTGTATTTGTGTGTGTATCTGTGTCTCTACTTGCAGCTAGGTAGTGTTGGTGTATTGCCTGTACTTGTATGAGACTTGGGTTTTCGTGTGTGTGTGCATGTGTGTGTCCTTGTTTACTCCCCCACCCCCATGAGAAGGCCCTCCCCTGCACATACCCTTGAGTTAGTTCAGCCCTACCAACCTGCCCAGCCTAGCCCTGCCATGCCTAGTTCTGCCCAACCCTGCCCTGCTCAGCCCAGCCCTTCCAGTCCTGCTCAGCCCAGTCCTGCCCAGCCCTGCCCAGCCTTGTTATGCTCAGCTCTGCTCAGCCCAGCCCAACCATGCCCAGTTCTACCCAGCCCAGCCACACCCAGCTCTGTCCAATCCTGCCCATTCCTGCCCAGTCCAGCCCTGCCCTGCTCAGCTCTCTTCATCCTAGCCCTGCCCAACCTTGCCCATTGCTGCCCAGCTCTGCTCAACTATGCCCATTCCTGCCCTGCCCAGTCATGCCCAACCCTGCGCATTCCTACCCATCCCAGCCCTGCCCTGCTCAGCTCTCCTCAGCCTAGCCCTGCCCAGCTCTGCCCAACCCTACCCATTCCTACCCATCCCAGTCATGTCCAGCTCTGCCCATTGCTGCCCATCCTAGTCAAGCCCAGCTCTGCCCTGCTCAGCCCTGCCCATTGCTGCCCATCCCAGTCATGCCCAGCTCTGCCCATTGCTGCCCAGTCCTGCCCATTCCTGCCCTGCCCAGCCCAGTTCTCCCGGCCAGCCTCCCCTCGGACAGAGGGCCCGGAGGGAGCTGTCTGCTGCATTGCGGCTCCGTCTACGTCCTTGTCTCCATCCTTTGCCCCATCCAGTCCAGTTCGCCCTGCCGGGAGCCTCGAGGGCTTCATTCATTTCCTCCCATTAGTGGGAAATGAGGATATCCGGTGGGGCTCGCCGGGACCCCCGCGGCCGACAAACCTCCCTCTGACCCGGAGAAGAACAACAGAGCCGGCGGGACGGGCTGGGCGGGGGGCAGAAAGGGGAGATGGGAGGGGCCCCTGGGGCACACGGAGTGCCACCCCCAAATCAAGGGGCTAGGACTGAGGGGCCATATGCCCAAGGTGGGGGGCTCTCTCCACTGCCCCCCTACCCAGCCCACAGGGCCACTCCCCACATTCCATCCTGTTCACCAGTCTCCCCTCCCCCCAATACTCCGGTGGCCCTGCCTCTCTTTACCCGCCCTCCCCCCCAACTCGGGACAGGGAGAAGAGAAAGGGGCTGGACCAGAAACCCTTCCCCCAATGACCTGGGCCATTTTTCCTAAAATAGCCTCCCCTGAGCCCTCCCCAGCCGGCTGGCTCCAGTTACTCTCCCTAATTCCCTGCAGCTGCTCCCCCCCTTTTCCCGGCTTTCATTTTCCTGCATTCCTGGTGTGTGTGTGGGGGCACATGCACCGGGGATCTGGGGAAGGACCATGCCATGTCCCTGGCTACTTTCCTTGCAGGCTTTCCATTCCGCTCTTTTGGAGATGGGGAAGATGGGGGTCCTTTGGGTAGATGCCTTGGTATAGTTGGGGTGTAGGGAAGGGACTTTAGTGGCTCAAAGGCAGCAAGGGTCAGTTATTACAGGACCCCATCTCAAAGGTTTCTGTTCTACAGTGGTGAGCCACTTGAAATCAAAGACTGTGAATATCTCTGACATCCGGGGTACAGAATGGCTTACAGGGGCGGGAGAGAAGCCACTTCTTTTCCTTGGTGGGGGAGAGGAGGGAGGATAAAGGGTCCAGTCAGGCCCTGTGTTCCCCTGTGAGGCGCATGAGTCAGGAAACATGGTCCCCATCCCACCGACCCCTGCGGCTTGGAGGCTCCGGACTTAGAAGACAAGACAGTGGGATGTAGTTGAAAGATTCCCAGTCTGAAGAGCCAGGAACCTCATTCTGCCACTTTCTGCCTTCAAATTCTATTGCTAGCATCCCAGGATTCAAACACAGAAGAGTTAAATGGCAAAGACTTCACCTCCTCTCTCTCCCCCCTTCCCTTCCCCACATCCAATCGGGTGCCAAGTCCTGCTGCTGATCTCTCCCATAAGCCCCCTTCTCTCCTCTGACACTGCCCTCACCCTGGTGCAGACCCTAATTGGCCCATGACTGAAGGGTCTACCTGCCTCAACTCTCTCCCAACCCCAAGGCATCCTCCATTCAGCTGTCAAATTGACCTTAGAGTGCAGGTCTGACCAC
This sequence comes from Gymnobelideus leadbeateri, assembly GCA_011680675.1. NCBI lineage: Eukaryota > Metazoa > Chordata > Mammalia > Diprotodontia > Petauridae > Gymnobelideus > Gymnobelideus leadbeateri. The sequence goes on from WOXC01004275.1 coordinate 48,709, forward strand.
GTCACACCCCCCTCCCCAACTCAGGAAGCCCCAGTGGCTCCCTATCACCTCTAGGATCAAATGTAAGAATCCTCCGGGATTCAAAGCTATCTATAACCTGCTCCCCCTATCCCACCTCCTTTCCAGTCTTCTGACACCCCCTCCTGCCATGCCCCTGATCTGCCATCCAATGGCACCAGCCTTGCTGTTCCTCACACAAGACAGTCCATCTCTGGACTAGGGTATTTTCTATGGCTGTCTCCAATTCCTGGAATGGTCCTCCATCTCTGCCTCCCATCCTCTCTGGCTTCCTTCTCAGCTAAAACCCCACCTTCTGCAGCAATCCCCCTTTCCCAATCCCCCTTCATTCTAGGGCCTTCCCTCTGTTGATCATTTCCTGTTATCCTGTATGTAGCTTGTTTGTCCAGAGCTGTTCCCATGCTGTGGCCTCCATCAGACTGTGGTCTCCTTGGGAGCACTGTCTTTTGCCTTCCTTTGTATCCCTCCAACAACCCCTTTGGGAGCACTGTCTTTTGCCTTCCTTTGTACCCCTCCAACACTCAGCACAGTGCCTGGCACAGAATAGAAATGGTTATTGAAACACAGGGTGTAGGCTCATAGAATCAGATAGGAGGGCTGGAAAGGATCAGAATCAGACCAGATAACATTGAAAGCACATTGCAAATCTTACAGCACTATGTAAATTATTATTACAGTCAATTTGAAACACCCTTCTTCACATTTACAGAGGAGGAAACTGAGGCCCATAGAGGGAGTGAGTTGCCCAGATCACACAAGCAGTCAGTGACAACAAACCCAGAGCTCCAAACTTGGTCCTGTTCTCTGCTCACTTTACCCTGATGTCTGAACCCTACCCCTAACCTTTCCACCTTGTGTCCCAGTGCAATGTCTACAGTGTCTTTGTAAAATGGGGGAGGGATGGAGGGGAGGAAGGGGGGATAGGGAGAGGGGGAGAGAATCGTAATAATACAAGCTCCAAAGTCGCTTCTAGTTCTAATTCCTACAAACCGTTTTCTTAGATTTTCTACATCCAGTGCTTTCAAGAGAGCTAGCCGCCTTGGTCTTGGGAGCTGAATGAGTCAGCTTTGGAGGCACAGGACTTATCAGAGATAAGACCTGGCTCAACCCATTGGGATAATGTGAGGGTGATGGACCTTGAACTCTGCTGGAGGAAATGTATATATATATCTATATCTATATATATATATCTATATCTATATATATATATATCTATATATATATATATATATCCTATAAACCTCAGAAGGCAAACACTAAGGGATAGGCACAGGGATGCAAGAACAGAAGAGGGATTTTGAGAGAGAGACACACACAGGGACCTGGGCCTGACACAAGGGCCCATGGAGTCTCCCAGCTAGGACCCCAGCCCCCAGGCCCTGGACCCATACTTGTTTCTGAGTGCTGGGGTGGACAGCCCCCAGTGCCCCTCATTTCTGACAGTTTCTGCTACCCATGAGAAAGGAGGAGGAGGCAGGAGTGGGGAGAGACTGTCTTAATTAAAATTCTCCCTTTCATCCCAGTAATTACTCTCAAACAGGCGACAGCAGCCACAGCCATACTTGGCACCCTGCCAAACCAGCCAATGGGATCATCAAGACCCAGAGAAACAATTCATTTGGGGAGAAAGCCCTAAAACCCACTCCAGGAGAAACAGCACCCATCCCTGATTTGAAGCAAGAGTTAAGAAGGGGAGACACAAGGGGAAAGAGAGGGAGAAAGCAAGGGAGGAAGGGAGGAGAAAGAGGAAATTGGGAAGGAGCAGAGAGGTGATTTTAAGGGTGTGAAAGAAGAAAAAGGGAAGAATAGAGGAGGAAAGAGGAAGAGATGATAAAGGAAGGGAGGGAGAGGAAAAGAGGGAAGGAGTAGAAGAAGAGGAAGAGAGGAGAAAGGAAGGGAGGGAGGGGAAAAGAGAGAATGACTAGGAAGAGGAAGGGATGAGAAATTAAGGGAGGGAGAGGAAAAGAGGAAAGAAGTAGGAAGAGGAAGAGAGGAGAAGGAAGGGAGAGGTAGCAAAAGAGGGGAGGAATGGGGAGATGGAGTATGGGCAAAAGGAGAAGGGAAGGAAGAGGGAAGAAGGGAGAAGAAAAGGAGGGAGGAGAAAGGAAGGGAAGGAGAGGCAGAAGGGGAGAAGAAAAGAGGGGGAAAATAGAGGAGAAGTAGGGAATTGGAAGGGAAGAGAGAAAAAGAAAGGGATTAAAGGAGGGAAAAGGAAAAATACAGGATAAAGGAAAAGGGAAGAGAAGGAAGGATGATAGAAAAGGAGAAAGGAAAGAGTAGTAAGAAATGAGGAGAGTAGAGAAAAGGGGACGAAAGCAAGGGAGGAAGGAGGGGGAGACGTGGTAAAGGGAGGGAGGAGGAGGAGGAGGAAGGGAGAAGGGGACGGAGGGGCGGCCGCGGAGCCGGGGCAGCTGCCCGTTCCGAGCCCTGACAGCCCCGAGACACTGATGAAAGCCCGGCGGCCCGGGCAGCGCAGCCCTGACTGTGATAAGGGTGGGGGCGGAGGAGCGAGAGGGGGGAAAAGCCAGGAGGAAATCAATCTAATTAATGGCTCTGCTCATTTATCGGGGGCAAATGCTAATTATTCTTTTTAATCACTTTTCTGCCGCAGTCTCCTGCTTGCTCACTCTGGCATTTTTTCCCCAGCTCTGCCTTCCTTTGAGAAGTTTGTGACGAGTAACTGTCACCCTGGGCCTATAAATGGAGAAGGAGGCCTGGAGGAGAAGGGGGGCAGGGGTGGGGGGGCTGAGGGGGAGAAAAAAGAGTGATGGAAGAGGGCTGGAAGGGGAGAGAAGGAAGACTGCGGCTGGCAGGGGCTGCAGGGCCACCGAGGCCAGGTCCCTGTGTGTGCGTGAGTGCAAATGCACACATGTGTGGTTAATGCAGGCATGTGCATGTGTGTGCATATACTGTGCAAGTGTGTATGTGCATGTGGCTAGTGCACGCATGCAAACACGTGTGCGTGTAGGCAGCGCACACATGTGCAAGCACGTGCTGCTGCATTGTGTGAATGTGTGTGCTGTGTTGGTGCATGTTTGCCTGTAGACAGCGCACATATGTGTATGCATTGTGTATTTGTATGTATGTGCATGCAGGTCTTGTGCAAATAATTGTATGTGCACTGTTGTGTGCGTCTATGTATGAGTGCACACGTGTGCATGAGTGTGTAGAAGACTGTTCCCCTCCCTCCTGGAACCAGCATGGGGCTATGAATGGAGAAAGCACCAAGACGATGGTGGCTTCCATCTAATATAACAACAACAATGCTACAACAGTATATAGATATATTTCTTTAGGATTTGGTAATACTGTCTGATTTAAGACTTACAAATACTGTCTCATTTGGTCCTCACAACAGCCCTGCTATTATCTCCATTTTACAGATGAGGAAACTGAGCCTGAGAAACTTCTGATGACTTGCCCAGTCATTGAACTGGGGTCACACAGCTGGCTAAGTGTCTGAGGCAGGATTTAGAGCCCAGTTCTTCCTAACTTCTAAGCCCCAAGACCCTTCCCTACCCCCCACTCCATGTCACTCAATGGACTCTCTCGAGACTATTCAAGGGTCCAAGGTACTCTTGGCTGAGAGATCCCCTTGAGTATTCATCTCAGTCCAACAGCATTAATTTGGCACCAATTCCCCTTCGCAAGCTCCTGGAGAGCTACTGTCCTTTGCCTTTCTATCCCAGTGATGGGCACACAGTAGGACTGCTATGTCAAATAATTATTTAGTAAGCTCCTACTATGTACCAGGCACTGGGAGCTTGGGATATAAAGGCACAGATGAAAGTCTCTGCCTTTAAGGAGATTATCAGTCACTCTGATCCAAACCCCCTTTCTGATGCTAGTGGTCTTCCTCCTCAAACTACTCTGAATTTAGTTAGAATTTATTCTGTGTATACTTTGTATACATCCATTAGAATGGGAGCCCTCGAGGCCATGGCCTGGTCCAGTTTTGGTTCTGTGCCCTCAGCACCCAGCACAAGGCTTGGAACAAGCCAGGGCTTAATAAACGATTGTTGGTTGACTGATGGATTGACTTGTGGAACTGGGTCTTTGCCTGAAGTGTTCTCAGCTCCAGGCATATTGCTGATATAGCATGAAGCCTCTGCTTGAGGTCCAAGTCTTTCTGGCTCCTGCTGTGGTATGTGAGGTCCAAGCCGGGGAGCACCAGGCCTTGGCTTGAGTTCCCAGGTGTTCCAATGATAGGAATTGGCAGAGGCTGAAGGGTAAACACAGATGGGTTCCAGAGCCAAGCCAGTTGCTGCAGGAACCAGGACAACTGAGATAGTGTACTGTATTGAGAGACAGTGGGAGTAACAGTTGGGAGCCAGGATAGAAACAGCGAAGTAACATAGACCCCAGAGAGAGATGGAGAAAGGCAGCAGGAGCCATGCAGGATTCTGGAGCAGAAATGATGATGTGCATGGCTGGGCCTTGCCTTGTTGGTGCCATGGGTTTGGCAGAGCTATCATTACTCTTGCAGGTGGGGCTCAGAAGCAAGTCTTTTTTTTTTATTACATACTTGAAAAAAACCCTCTTCTACATTTAGATGCTTCTTTTAGCCTTGAGAGTTTTCAGGAAACTGGGGGACCCCATGAAAGAGACATGAACTAAATCCAGATGGTCCTAGGGTTTTCTGGGGTGGGGAAGGAGAAGGGAAGCACCCGCTATATACCAGGCACTGTGCGAAACACTGTACAAATATTATTTCATTTTATCCTCACAACAACCCTGTGATAGAGGTGCTAAAGTGATACCCATTTGATAGCTGAGAAAACTGACATAGAGGATAAGTGACTTGTTCAGGACCACACAGCTAGTAAATGTTTGAGGTTGGGGCAAAGTGAGCCATGGCTGAAATATCATTAAGAATCTTTCCAGATCAGATTTGGTTCTGTATAAGCCCCAAACTGTGGATTGTAACTGCAGGTTGCATTTTGAAGGCTCCTCCCAGATTACTGATTTGGGTAGGTGGAGGCAAGATTACCTGTACTATCCAGAAACAGAATCCAGCCAGCAGTAGGGCTGGTGTGAGCCTGGATGGTATGGAGGCCATTCTGAAACCTCATAAAGTAACACTGCTTCACCAGCCTTTCCTAGGTCCTTCCTGCCTGGGTTCATAGGACCCCATGGAACAGGGATAGTGAAGCCTGAAGACATATGATGCCTTGCATTGGTGGACAGTGGATCCTGAGTGACAGTAGTATTTCTGTTGTTTTATGTAGAGTGCCTGAGGCATGTACCTCTATACTCTGTAAAGGGGCTAAATCAGAGTGTATTTGGACCTTCCCAGGGAAGGTGGGCACTACAGCTCCTGGCATGTCTGGATCTGGTAATGCTCACCTGCCTGTTTACACATGGAAAGAGAGAACCACAGAGCTGCCAAGACCCAGACCATAAGATTGGCAAAGGCTATCTCCTGACACCTCTAGCCTGATTTCTGGCCCTCCTTTTTCTCTTCAAATGGTGCCTCTTTCATTTCCTTCCCTTTAGGTCATTCAGTGATTCCCTTCCTTCCTTCCTTCTTTCCTTCCATTCTCTCTGTTCCTCCTTCCCTCTCTTTTTTCCTTCTTCCCTCCCTTCCTCCTTTTCTCTCTCCATCCCTTCCTCCCTTCTCTCCTTCATCTTTCTCTTCCTTTTCTCTCCCTTCCTTCTTTCCTCTGGTTCCTCTCTCCATTTCTTCCTCCCTCCCTTTCTTCCTTCTCTTTTCCCTCCCTCCTTCCTCTCCTTCCTTCCTTCTCTCCCTTCCTTTCTTCCTTTCTTCCTTCACCCTTCTTCTCTCCCTTTTCCCTTCCTCCTTTCCTTCTTTCCTCCCTTCCCTTTCTCCCTTCCTTCTTCTCTTACTCCCTTTCTTATATCTCTTCCCTTCCTCCCCTTTCTTTCCTTCATTTCTTTCTTTCTTCCTTCCTTCTTAGTTTCCTCTTTCCCCTTCCTCCCTTCTTTCTTCTCTTCCTTCTTTCTTCCTCCTTCTTCTTTCCTTTTCCTCTCTCTTCCTTTTTATTTCTTCCTTTCTTCTTTCCCCTTCCTTCTTCCCTCCCTCCTCTCTCCCTTTTCTCCCTTCTTTCTTTCCTCCCTCTTCCTTCCTCTCTCTTCCTTTTTCCCTCTCTCCCTTCTTTCCCTTCCTGCATCTCTTCCCTTTTTCCTTCCTTCTTTCCTCCCCACCCCCCCACCTTAAGCCCTTCTTTCATTATCCCAGAACTCTTCTCAGTAAGGGGTCTGAAAAATTCATTCCCATTCAAATATCAAAGACTGATACCATTTAATGCGTGGCCTTTGCTAAATGGGGCTTCTTCAGCTCTAACAGGGGAGTTTCAGGTACTGGTGAGTTTTGATGGGAGAGAGTTTTGAGAGGAAGGAGCCTTTCCCTGGAGCCCATGAAGAGGTCCTCGAGGGCAGCCCTGGATGCACATCCTAGGGAGATGCATTCATGGACTCATCTCATGCACACACACACACACACACACACACACACACACACACACACACACACACAGCGTGTTGGTGTGCCTCCTGCCCCTCCCCTCCCCACACATATTAAGAGACAGAAAGAGGAGAGAAACATGTTTCTTCTCCTGATACATCCCCCCTGGCCTCTCCCTTTTACTTCACTTTATCTATCAAAAATATATTAACCCAGAAGCCTGTTTCCATCAAAGTCTCGATTCCACGGACATTTCCAGATAAGGCTTATCTTATTCCTGGTGCATTAACAACTGCAATCTTAGGGCCCTGCCAATCACAGGCTCTCCTCTCCCCACTCCTCACTCACAGGGGGTTTGCTGGGCCTGGGGCAATGACTTGCTGCACAGGCCACAGTGGGCAGGGCTGCCCAGAGTGGGGCACGGAGGGCCTGCTGGGTTGGTGCTAATCCTTCCTCCCCACCCTGCTCCAGCCCCAGCGCAGAGGGCCCACCCAGGGTGGGCATAGCATCTCTGAGGAGACAAGCTGACATGTGGCCACCCACTGGGAAGCAACAAAGTGTCCTGGGAAGGGCCCTGGATTGGTAACTGGGGGTCCTAGGTTGGAATTTTGGCTCTGCCACTGTGGGGCTTTGGAGAAATCACTTCGTGTCTTTGGGGCTCAGTCTTCTTATCTGCAAAAGAAGAAGACTCTCTAATGTCTCTTCTGGTCCTAGATCTTGTGACCCCCTCCCGAGTCCCAGAGTGCCTTGTCATTCCTGTACCTGAATGAATGGGGAGATTCCTGAAGGGAGAAGCATCATCTCCTATAGGCCTGCCTTTGAAAAGAGCCCAACCCCAAATGGGCCGCTCTTTATGGGTCCTTGAGCTTTAGGTAACCTTGTGTCAGGCTGCCTAGGAATCATTGAGTGAATAGGACAGTGACCATTCACCTCTACGACCCTTCCAAGATGGCAGCTCACAGCAAGGTAGTCCTGGAACTCAATGCAGTCTTTGCTTTGGAATTGCCACTGATAGTCGGAAGATTTAGGCCTGGAAGGGATCTTGGAGACATCTATCACTCCTATTTTACAGATGAGGAAAATAGGGCCCAGAATAAGTAGCCAAGCTACATGCTTCCCACTCTACCATACAAGCTGCTTTTGTCGGGGTAGGGACTGAGGCCTCTTTCTTGTACCTCCCTCAGGAAAGACTCTTGCCCGAATGGCTGTTGGCCCATGTGCCAAAGCAGGTCAGCTTCCAACCTCCTCTTCACTGATCCCCCAACCTCAACACACCCAAGCCTCAAGGAATGAGATGGGAGAGCCAAGAGATGGTGATGTCTGCTTCTCAGATACAGGGGCAAAAGAAGGAGGTGTCATTTGAAATGTGGAAAATCATCCACAGACACTTGCCCATCTATGGTGGGACATGGCAGTGTCTCAGAGATGCTGGGCACCTCTTGGGATGTTTCAGTATCAGTCAACTTTAAGGCAAAGAACTCCAAAGGAGGGCCCATGATGTACTGACAAGCACAGAAGTAGTTCACACTTTGTTTCAGCTATTGAATTAACACCTTGTTTCAGTTCAAGTTTCTTTTGAACCTTGTATCAAGTCTGTTAAGAAACAGAACATGTGAACCCCACAACTTGTGGACACTAGAACTCATGAACTCCTGCAACAGGAAGGGGAGGAGCTAATGACCATATATAAAGAGAGGCCCTGGCTAGAGATAGCAGAACTGAGAAGAGGACTCTTGTGATGGCAGAGTCAAGGAGAAAACTTATGGTATCCCAGCACTCTGTTTGTCTGTTCTGTCTGTGTTGATGTTTGTTTGTGATACTTTGTACAGAAGCCCTGGGACCTTACTGGAAACCCTGAAAGAGGATTTTCTGGTTGTAGGTTTACAGAAGTCCTGGAGGAGGGTTTTGGAGGTCCTGGGACTTTACTGATGATTTATGCTGACCACTTGGACCTTGTTTGTGGGTCTGTGTTGATTTCTATGTTGATGATTTGTGTTGAGTTCTCAGACCTTGTTGGTGGGTCTGAATTGATTTCACTGGCAGATAGTAAATTGATGATGGTGCTAGCAATGTACATGAATACTATTATGGCTGTCAAGCTTTGTCTTCCCAGGAACAGGAGTTGTGAAGGACTTGAGGTGGACTGGACACTGTGAACTTCAATATGGACCAAGAACTGGATGAAGAACTGGATAAGAAGCTGGACAAGGAACTGGGAGCTGCCTGCCTTTGAACCCAGCTGACAGTTGGAGCTAGAACCATGGAAGAGGAACCATGGAAGAAGCTTAGAGCCAGCCTCGAGTCAAGCTGAAAGAAGACTTTACTTGGATACTGTGTACTGACTGAGAAGATTATGATTTACTATGACTTAGGGGTGGAGAACTTTGACTTGTGTACTTTGTGATTGAATTAAGGATTTTGTGATTGACTAAATGAATGTACTTTGTTTAAAACTATGTGACCACTTTGATGAAAACTATGTGGCCATTTTAGTGATAAGGTGTTGAGCTGTGACATGGTGAATGCTATATTTTGATTTTCTATGAATGTTTTGCTCTGAGTTGTTATTGAATAAATAGAGAGCTCACTATACTATGTAATTAGAACCTCGAAAGCTGTTCACAGCAGCAGTCCTCTGGAAAGCTGTTCATCGGTGGCTTTACAGATGATCAGATTCAAATTCTTCCAGGTGCTTTCTGAAGGTCTCCTTTTGGGGAGAGTGGATTTTCAGGACTGCTCTTGAAGCCAAGGGTGCCATGGAAGTGTCTATATGCATCTTCGCCTAGGCATGTCCTACATCTCAGTTGGGTACTGAACCTTCCCCAGGCCTCATGTGAAGTACTTTTTTCAGGTGATTCTTTCTTTCCTCAGGCAGCAGTTCCCCAAGTCAAACTCCTTTAAATCTGTCCCTGAGGCTAGGGGGCTTGGGTTGCCACAAACCTCTGGGTTTTCTAGCTTTCCAGCCCTGAATTCTTTGCTCCAGTTAGACCACTAGATGGTCTAGTGGATGGCGCACTGGGCCTGGAGTCACGAAGACCTGAGCTCATATCCAGCTGCAGACACTAGCTGTATGACCCTGGGCAAGTCACTTAACCTCTGCCTGCCTCTGTTTAAATGCTGTAGAATGGGAATAACAATAGCACCTTTCTCACAGGGTTGTTATAAGGATTGAATGAGATAATATTTAGTACATAATAGCTTAGCACAGTGTCTGGAACATAGTAGGCAGCTAATAAATACTTGCTTCCTTCCCCTCCTAGAGGCTTGTATATATAATACATGGTTGGTCAGTGTTTTGTTATTTTTAACCCAACTGACTGCTTGAAGTCTTCCTCAAGCACTCAGAATCAGTTGGTCCCATTCAATAAAGGAATCCTGAAAACATTGCTTGTGTCTGGATAGAGTAAGGAAGGAGGACAGCTAGGTGGAGCAGTGGATAGAGTGGGGAGGGGGCTGAAGTCAGAAAGAGTTCAAATCCAGCCTCACACACTTACTAGCTGGGCAAGTCACCTAACCCTGTCTGCCTCAGTTTCCCCATCAGTAAAATAAGCTGGAGAAGGAAAAGGCAAACCACTCCAGTATCTTTGCCAAGAAAATCCCATGGATGGTACTGGTGTGTTGTGGTCCACAGGGTCACAAAGAGCCCATACAACTGAATAACTGTAACAACACCATGAAGAAAACAAACCCAACTTTTCAGGGATGGCCCACAGCCTCCTTGAGAAACTCCCTGATGTGGGTGGTTCTTCTTGCCAAGAATAGAAGCTCAGACATTAAAAATAAACTTTTTTTTTTTTTGCTTTTTTTCTCTTGGAGGGGAGAGGGCAGGGCAATTGGGGTTAAGTGACTTGCCCAAGGTCACACAGCTAGTAAGTGTTAAGTGTTTGAAGTTGGATTTGAACTCAAGTCCTCCTGACTCCAGGGCTGATGCTCTATTCACTGTGCCACCTAGCTGTCCCTGAAGGTTTATTTATTTAACTTTTGGGTTTTATATGGCATGTATTATTTTGTGGGGAAGTATACCTCTTTTTTTTTAAGAAGTCAATATTTGTTTTTCATGGAGTGGTTTTCTGATACATATTAAACATTCTTTCAAACAGATGGGGATTCCTTAAATAAAATTGATCCTGATTTTGAGAAGGCTTTGAAAGGAGATGAATTTATCATTCAGTAAGTAACTTTTCTGTTTATATCCTTAGGGATCATTTTTATATGGCTGGATTTGAACTCTGGTCCTCCTGACTCCAGGGCCAGTGTTTTATTCACTATGCCACCTAGATGCCCCAGCTCAGACATTTTAAAGGCCACTAATGTACATGCCTCAGGTTTTCTTTATAAAATGGTTGGGACCTAATTGTTGCCTGGGACCCCTGTCTGGTATGACAAGACCCTCCATGATATTCTTCATTGTCTGTCACTGTGGCCCAGGGCCTGGAGTCTGAACAGGGTGAGTCCTTGGGGTCATAGATCATAGTTTTAGAGCTGGAAGGGAACCTTCTCATTTGACAATTGAGGAAACTGTTGCACAGAGAGGTAAAGGGAATTGCCCAAGGTCACGGTGGTAATAAGGAGCAGTGTCAGGATTCGAACACAGATCTGATTCCACATCCAGCATTCTTTCCACTGCACCATGCTATCTCCAGTTGCTGGGGCCTGGAGTGGGCCTAATCCCTGGGCTATTTCCTAACACTAGCCCTGGGAACTTTAGCCCCTAGGACACTCATGTCAAACTCAAAGAGAAATGGAAATGGCAAATTTTAAACTGTACAGTATTATCTAGGTTCTGATATATTTTTTGTGGGCACTTCTGCTTAGAAGACCAGTAAGTAACTAGTCTTCCTCATGAATTTATCCATCCTGTAAAAGGCCATCCACAGCTGTAGCAAGATATACACCCCCAAGCCCCAGCTGTGGTTTTTGGTTAGAGCTCCTCAAACTCTGAACCTGGGCCTCTTTGGTCCTCGAAAAAGGAGGGTGAAGTCGCAGCTTAGACTTTAGGGCCAGGTCTTCCTAGTCTCTGTTTTGGTCTTGGCTGCTCATGCCTGAGTAGATTAGTGTGGCAGGCCACTACTCCAATGACTCTTTGTCCATAGGCCTCCATTCTTTCTAATCAGGTGGATCTCTCCTGAGGAGCTGAGGGGTTGTTCCTGCTGCCCAGGCAACCACGGCTGCCATAACAACCGTTCATTACCTGAAGGTGCCCCAAGCCCTGGAGCCTGCCTGGCTGTGCTCTTCCTCTAACAAGTGCTCTGCCTTCCATCTTTGCTTGCTGGAATATTCCCAAAGGCTCGAGCCTTTATACAAAGCATGAAACCTTAGCGTTCTCTTCTTGGTGGGTACAGCAGAAAGAGCACTGACTGCTCTCAGAGGACCCGAGTTCAAAGCCCCTCTGCCTGTGTGACCTTGGACAAGTCACAATCTCAGTTTCCTCATCTGGAAAATGAAGGGGGTCAGACCAGCTGGCCTCCGAGGTCCCTTCCAGCTCTGTATCTATGACCCTAAGTCTTCTTCATTCTGTCTACCTACAATTTGGTGCCTGAAAACACTCAGGTGAAACAGCAGAAGGGTCTTCTACCTTGAAGGTATGTGGAAGGTCAGAGGAAGGTCCCTTGAAGTTTTCTCATAAGTGCCTACATTTTTCTGCATCAGTCCTGCCACTGTCCTAACTCCTCAGTGATCTGACATACAGTTCAAAGGCTTCCTCTCCTTCCCATAACAATAACTGCCCATTATTATTAGAGAACTACCTAGGGCCACCCTGTGTGCCCCCAGGGCCTGAGCCCATGACCTGTCTGCACTATACTACACCTGCACTTACATAGACATATATATGGATTATGGCTATGTCCATATATCTATGTTTGCATGCTTGAATGTATAAACATATGACTGTGTATACTTTTCCAGGACCTGGAAAGAATATTGGTTTTGTAATCATAGATTTAGAACTGGCCTTTTTTTGGTTCAACTTCCCATGATCCTATTTGGGGTTTTCTTAGCAGAGATCCTGGAGTGGTTTATCATTTCCTTCTCTGGCTCATTTTACAGATGGGGAAACTGAGGCCAATAGGGTGAAGTGACTTGCCCAGGGTCACACAGTTAGTAAGTGTCTGAGCACTTGTGAAGATGAGTCTTCCTTAACTTCAGGCTGGTGTTCTATGCCGTGAGCCACTCAGCTGCTTAGAACTGGAGGAAATCTTTAAGGTTATCTCAGTGAAGCCCCCTCATTTTACAGCTGAAGAACTGAGGCCCAGAGAGACAAAGTTAAAGAACCCAGCAATGCTGCCTCCTAGCAGAAGGCCCATTTTCAAATCTCGGCTCCACCACGAGCTGCCCAGTGACTTTGGGAAGCCATTTAACTGCCCCCAGTTTTCGACTTTTCTGGCCTACTTCACAGGGTTGTGTTTATAGAGCACTTTATAATGTTCTTGAGGGGGCAGGTAGGTGGCACAATGGATAGAGTACCAGCCCTAGAGTCAAGAGGACCTGAGTTCAAATCCAGCCTTAGACACTGCACACTTACTAGCTGTATGGCTTTGGGCAAGTCACTTAACCCCTACTGCCTTGAATAAACTAAAATTTAAAGTGCTACTTATTGTACTCACATGAGATGTTACTGTGAAGGGGCACAAATCTATGTCTGTGATTATTTGTCTGTGTGTGCGTGTGTGTGAGTGTGTGTGAGTGTGTGTGTGCGTGTGAGTGTGTGCGTGTGCGTGTGTGTGCGTTGCGTGAGTGTGAGTGTGTGTGTGTGTGTGTGTGTGTGTGTGTGAACATGCCAGATTCCATCACCGCCCAGCACCAGGGGACCACTTGACGCTCCCTCTCTTTGCTCCTTGCCCGGAGTCGGGCGACTGTGAAGTCAGGAGTCTCCTGACCCTCAGGGACATCATTAATCCTCAGAGCTACTAAGAGTGACATCTGCCTGTCTGTCTGCTGGTGCAGCTCACATTCATGTCCGTGGCCCTTGGGAGAGGACGTCTCACTGACAATGCAGCGAGAGAGCTTAGACACAGTGGGAACTCGCTGCAGTTATCACCACCTACTATGTGCCGCGTACTGCGCTAAGGACTCATTTCCATTTTTACTATTATTATTACCATGGTTATTATTATTTTACAGTTGAGGAAACAGAGATTAAGTGACTTGCCCAGGATCATACAGCTGGTACGTATCTAAGACTGGATTTGAATCTGGGTCTTCCTGATTCTATCCATTATACCACCAGCTGTCTCTACAGTAAGTGAATGAAAGCTCCAGACAACAGTAGAGAATTTTCTCAACTACACTGTGGCTTCCAAATTGCTTACATGGGGGCAGGCCCTGCCAGAAAATGGCAAACAGCTGCTCATTAAAGAATAACTCCATAGTCATGAATCACTCAAGCCACAAAAGCATGTCTCCCAGGCATCTGAACACCAGGACCTCACTGAACGGCATGTGCTGCATTGTTGGGGGTTTATCCAATCCAGAGCAGCAGGAGGGAGCCTTGTCCAAGCGTCTCCAAGCTGGCATGAGACACTCCTGCAGCTCCTTACCTGCTACCTGCCAGGGAAACCTGGAGCCCTGGCCATGTCCTGTTTCACAGAGGGACTTGTTCTGAGCCTGGCCCGGCCTTTGGTAATCAATCACAGCATGTATGGGAGTGAGAGTGTGTGTATGTGTGTGTGTGCGTGCAAGTGTGTGTGTTTGTGTATGTGTGTGTATGCGTTTGTGTTTGTGTGTATGTGTATGTGAGTATGAGTGTGTTTATGTGTGTGTGTGTGTGTGTGTGTGTGTGTGTGTGTGTGTGCCCGCGCACTCATGAGCCCAAATGTCTGCACTGGGGGAAACTGCTTAGTTTCCAAAGACCAAGGGGTTAGAGGGAGGCAGGGAGGCCAGAAGGCAAGACTCTAACCAAAGGCAGGCTCTTAGTGCTGTCTCATGTATTTTAATGTATTTTTATTAATTTTGTCAAGCATTTCCCAATTACATTTTAATCTGTTATAACAGCGGGCCTTGTGTCTTCTGACCTATTCTAGCCCTATCTTACAGATGAAGGACCTGAGCCCCTGAGGGCTCAGTGTTACCCAGGTACTTCTAAGCCTTCTGCTCACCTGTTCAGCTTTTCAGTAAGGCCTCCCAGTACCTCAAGGGGAGGGAGATCACAGGTCACAGAATCTTTTTGTTGGGGAGGATCTTAGAGACCTTGTCTGAGTCTCCTATTTCACAGATGTGGCAAGTGAAGCCCAGACAGACGCCGTAACCTGTCCAGTATCACAAGCTGGGGGCAGCAGGTAGCTAGAATTTAGGTCTCGACTCCCTGGTCAGCGTTCTCTCCACAGCACCATACTGACCAGCTGATTAGGAGCCTTGATGGCAAGAGGCTGTCTTGTGTTAGGTTAGGCCAGTATAGATTCCACGAATGATACAATTAATGATGAGGTCAGGATACCATGAGGGAGAAGTGAGGGATCAAAGGACCCCAGCTCACCCAGAACAGGGAAGGAGAGATTTCTGCTCTCCTCCTCCCCCATTATAGTGTCTCTAGATTAGGGGGAACAGGGGATAGGGATCAGGGAGTGCCTTTCCACTTCCTTAAGGCTGTTGACAATTTAACATTTAGATAAGGCCAGGGAGCAAGACCAAGACCCAACCAGCCCATCTGCAAGGGGTCCACGCCTAGAGGAAGCTGGAGCCTAGGAGGCCAGACCAGAGTCAGGTCCAACAATCATTGGCCCCCAGCCTGGGAAGAAGCCACTGGGTGGGGAGTGGGAGGGACACAGGCTTCTCCAGTGCCCACAACCTCTCAGCTCAGTCTCCAGGAACCATTCAGTGCCAGGTTCCCACACTCGGGCGGCTTGGAAGCCCCCCTGGCCCCGGCGTCCGGGTGTCTTCCCCCCAGCGGCCCTCCTGGCTCTGTAGCAGCAGCAGAGAACATGCCAGGAGTCCCAGTTTCAAGGTCTGTGTTTCAGGGAGGCTCATCATTTCCCATAGGGGGTCGGGGAGATAAACCTTAAAAGGCTTGTCAGTCTGTCTGCAGCACAGGCTGTCTCTGTTCGGCCCGAGCCTCGGCGGCCAGGGGCCGCCACGCACTAATGGAGCACTCGGGTTTCTGCTGATGCCAGCCCCAGATAGACAGGCCCGGCGGCAAACAAACTCGGCTCCCTGGGGGCTGCTCGGATTTGCCCGTCATTTGTGTTTGTGTACAAAGTTCAGGTGAGCTAATTCCCGCCAGAGCAGCTGTGAGAAGGGCCTTTGGTGCCCAGCAAGCCTGCTGGATGGGGAGGAGGGGACACAGGAGGCCCTTTCTCAGGCCTGGACAGTTCCCACTTTAGCACAAGCTCCCTGGAGGATCATCTCCAAGTTCCAGCTTCCTTTCCTGACTCTTCCTTCCATCCCCAAGTCACAGGCTGAGGACTAGCCCACTGTTCTCCCATCCTACCTGGCCACTTGTTCTGGAAGAGAGAGGGGCACATCACCATCACTACAGGAGTCTTACTATGTGCAGGGTCCTGTAGTGAACCTTGGATCACACCTCTGGCCTCCAAGTTGCCCATATTTTCCAGGGCTCCACTTGCAAAATACATCCCCATGCATACATCTAAGTCAGTCATATTGCTTACTGAGACCTCATCTGAAATCCCAGAACCCCAAATGCATAGCAGATTGAAGGTCTCACTCACTCTCTCTCTCTTTCCCTCCCTCCTTTCCCCTTTCTTCCTCCTCTCCCTCTCCCTCCCTCCCTCCCTCTCTCCCCCTTTTCCCTCTCTCCCTCCCCTCTTCCTTCTTCTCCTTCTTCCTCTCTCCTTTCTTCCTTCTTCTCCTTCTCTCCCTCTCTCTCTCTCTCTCTCCCCTCTTTCACATCATCACTGCCACCATTATCACTGTCCCAAAGTCTTTATTAAGTGTATACATCTAGGTCTAGGTTAAGTAATAGGGCCCTTGGCCCCTTGAGAAGCTCCGATGGTGGAAAACAGATTACAGAATCTCAGTAGAGCTTGACAGGGCCTTAGAGATTTTCTGGTCCAACCCCCTCATTTTATAAAAGAAAAAATTGAGGCCAGAGAGGGCCCAGTGACTTCCCCATATCCCATGAAACAGTGGCAGAGCCAGGCCCAGAATCCAGGCCTTCTCCCCCTCTCTCCCTGAGACAGAGGCACCTTTGGCTCAACCACAATGCCTGGGTAAGCAGGAAACATGGACAAAAGACAAAATTAAAATCCAGGAACACCACCAGGGAGATAGGCCTTGTTGAGGGAGAAAGGGCAGAGTATGGGAGCCCCAGGTTCGAGGAGGTGGTAGAGCAGAGATGTTTGAGAGGGCATAGAGGATGTTTGAGTTTTAAGGGCCATTAACATCTCTGACACTTTTGTGGAGAGGACCAGTCTGGGTTTCTAGAGCAAGTTCAAACCTTCCAGAGGGCAGCAATGTGATGTGCTGAGAACTGGGAACAAGGACTGAGGGAGAAGGAACATCGTGGGACAGGGCTGGTAGATGGATTGTTACACAGGAGGTTGGTCAGCAGATTCAGGGCAGAGTGCATGAGAGTGTATACTAGGGTCCCAGCAGGAGCCTGATGCCAGCCTTCCAGAGCAGGGAAGGGGTGTGCTTTGTCACTGTTCTCAGGGCCAGAGGAAGCTCTTGAAGTTGGCAGGGAGAAGGTTAGGGCAGCAGCCCTTGACTGTTGGACATCTCTGCCAGACACATTCAATGATCAGCCCCTGCACTGAGAGACTCATATCCTTTTGTCTTTCTGCATTTCTGACATTGGGTGCTGCAGGAAGGGTCTGATGGGCTCTTAACTCCTACCGATGGTCCAGAGGCCCCAGGAGCTGGTGGGAAGGGCAGGAGCCAAAGACAGAACCTTCCCACTCAAGCTGGTTCCTCCATCCCCTGAATCTAGATTGTCCATCCTGGAACCCCTGCCCACCTTGCCAGTTCAGGCCCAGGTTCCAGATATCCAGTCTCAGAAGATGCTGTAACTTCTTCAGGCTAGGCTGGGATAAGGGGAAGGACGTCATTGCCAGCTTTCAAAGGATAGGCCCCATGCCTGAGGGAGACCAGGAAGTCAGTGTCTTAAACTCTCCCCATCTTTCCTCCCTCTTCTGACATCTCACTATTCTGGTGCATATTTATTATTTTCACTAATCTTAGATTCCTCCCTGACTTTGCCAGTTACGATCCTCTCTAGTGCTTACCAATTGATTGCTACATCCTGCATGGCAATGCTGTATCACAGTGCATGGGATTTACATTTGGAAGCATCTTCAAACTGGAATTCCTATGTTCCAGTCCCCTCATTTGTCACAGGGCAAAACAATACTGCTCCTGAACTTTAGTCTTATTTATTTACTTATTTTGTACACACAGAGAAAACTGTTACACAGAAGAGAAAACAGGCCCAGAAAGGTTCACTGATGTGCCCAAGGTCATACATACAGTAAGGGGCCAAGTTTGAATGGTTCAATTGTTTCATGTGCATGGGTCTTGTCTCCCTAATTAGACTACAAGCTCTTTGAAGGCAAGGATCTTTTCTCTTCCTCCAGTCTCTGCCTCAGTGCCTAGCACTAGTCTGGACACACAAGAGATGTTGAACAGACTTACTGACTCACTGGCCTTTTCTGGCCAGTAAGTTTCTGAGTGGCTGTTCAGGATGGTATGTGTCATCATGGTCCTAACCCAGAGTAACCAGTGGTGTGGGGTCCTTGCCTCAGAGATGGACTGGGTGGCCTTACCTATGGTGGGGTGGGGGAGGGAAGAAAAAAGGCAAAGAATAAGACAGGCTGGGTTCTGTTGAGCCCTACTGGGCATTTGTTGTTCTTTTATATTATTCTCCAGGGATCCAAGCTTCTTCCACTAGGGATGACAGATCCTCTTTGGGGTTCATTTACAACCTTGCCTTAGGACCTGAAAGGTGTCAAAGACCCCTTCTCCTTTATTCTCATTTTAGTCTCTGGAGAAATGGATGGGGGTGGGAGATGGGAAAAACTGATGCCCCTCAGAAAAGTAAATAATGGTCACCCCACTGGGCCCTACTCCAAGTTTTCTTACTTTAATCCACAAACCTTGCTCCGGCTGAACGGAAAATAAAGTCACCTGGACTGCCTCGGGAGCCAGGAGAGCTTTCTAAAAGCTCATTTCCAAGGAGGAGGTACCTTCAGGGAAAGAACAGACTAATCCAGGCTCTGAAGCTACCCAGGAGAAACAGGCTACCATCGGCCAATGGGAACTGCCAGTCACAGCCCAACATCTTAATACACAGCATGTAGCAATTAAAATTTCTAATTAAAAAACAACTCAGCAGCCAAACAAATGCTGTAAATTAGCTTTATGGACAAGCCGGAGCGGGCAGCACAGGCTTGCTCTTTCAAAAAGCATGTTTAGCTCCCCATTCGAGTTAAATGATTCTGGACAAAGCTACTATTGCCTCTCATGTCCCCAGTCTGGTAACAGGATCTAAGCTTGAATTCTCTGAACAAATCTCCTTTGTCAGTGGGGACAACATCTCCAAAAGGGGCTCTATCAGCAGGCTTTCTGTTCAGAAGTACCCCGTCTGGACTCTCGGCAACATGGCCTCAAATGACTGTGTTCTTCCCACCCCACCACCATGGCACCAGCAGGTCACTCCTACAAGGGTGCTGCCTCTTTCTTGAGTAGAGCTGGGACCCCTGATCCAATGTTTAGCCACTGCCTCCCAATAAACCCCCTAAGACCACCTGTCTACTGGAAGGGAGAGTAGCCCCAAGGAAGGTAAATCCTATTCAAGATTTTATATGCAGAAATGTTTCTGCAGATGTGTCTGGACATGGGATTGAGGGAAGCAGCGCACAAGTGTGTGTGTGTGTGTGTGTGTGTGTGTGTGTGTGTGTGTGTGTGTGTGTGTGAGAGAGAGAGAGAGAGAGAGAGAGAGAGAGAGAGAGAGAAAGAGAGAGATTCTAGGCACCACTTGGCCTAGATGGTGCCAGGAAAGGGGGGTCAGCATCTTTAGGTCATGCCTGTTTTAACAGTCAGGGCCTTTAACCTGGAGGCAGTGAGGTGGGACTGTGGACAGAACACTGAACTTGGTGTGTCAGGAAAACCTGAGTTCAAATACTGTCTCTGACCAAGTTCAGGCAAGTTCACCCCCTCACCACCACTTACTTAGGATCCAGGGCCACTGGTTTTCTTTCTGTTTTCCCCAACAGGACCCACTGCCCCCCAGACTTGGTGCCTTTTCCCTGGTTGTCCAGGGGAATGCTCTTCCTCCTTTCTCTGCCTTCTAGCTTCTCCTGAGACTCAGTTTATATTCCATCTTCTGCAAGAGGTCTTTCCTGGTGTCTCCCACCCTAGTGCCTTCCCTCTGGGATGGCCTCCACTGACCCCGTATATTTCTTATATGCACCTAGTTCTTTACACGTCATCTCCCTTGTTAGAATGTGAAGTCCTGGAGGGCAGACACTGTTTTGGACTTTCTTTATATCTCCATTATCTAGTACATAGTAAATGCTCCACAAATGTTTACTGACTAGCAACCTCAGCCTCAGTTCCTTATCTGTAAGATAAGGGGGTTGGATTTAGCCTCTAAATTTATGATTCGATGATTTTAGCCCAAGACATTATGACATTTCTGCTGCTGGTGAACTATTTACAAAATGAGAATGACCCTGCTGTTTCCATTCCTCCCAATAATGCAGTGAAGGTGAAGGAGAGCTCTCCAAGGACTGGGTCTGCAGGGAGGAATCCCTGTCCAGTGTCAGCTGGGGGCAGAGCAACAAGGACTCATGGGAAGGTGACAGTTTTCCATGACACCTGTCTTTGAGCAATCACCAGCACCGATACAACATCCTTACCCAGCTCTACAACTCATACACTCCATACACTGCTTAAAAGCAGCCCAGAGAGAGGGCAACCTCAAACTTTGACTGCAAGGCTGGATAGAATTCTCACCTCCCCCCCAGATCCTAATGTTTGGAAGTTCTCAGCCTACCGGCTCAAATTCTCTGATTGTCTGTCCCTTTCTCCTTGCCTGCCTTGAACCCCAAACTCTGACCCATGCTTATATAACCAACCTTTGTTCCTTTTTCTTACCCAGGTTAGCCCCTGGATCCACCTACTCAGTCTCTGAACCTTGCCTGTGTGCTCCAGTTTGTCCTGACAGTCTGGTCTGTGACTCACAAAGCTCAAGAACTGTGTGAATCATACGTTCCCTTTCTATAAGGAGAGGCTCTAGCCTCTGGCTGGTTTGCCGCCAGCTCTTTCTGCCCACTCTCCATT
This sequence comes from Gymnobelideus leadbeateri, assembly GCA_011680675.1. Classification (NCBI taxonomy): domain Eukaryota; kingdom Metazoa; phylum Chordata; class Mammalia; order Diprotodontia; family Petauridae; genus Gymnobelideus; species Gymnobelideus leadbeateri. The sequence goes on from WOXC01004275.1 coordinate 69,386, forward strand.
CCTGAAGCTGCGCAAGTCCTAGGACTGAAGGCCACCGTTACTGGCTGCCTCTGAGTGTGATGCCTGGGGAAGGGTAAAGTCAGAGGAGGCCTGGAGAGCCCCCAGTAGAGCTGAGCTGGGGGTCTCCAGCAGCAGCCACACAGTGTGATAAAAGGCTTCCTCTGGGGGGCACTGGAGAAGGACCACCTCAGGCAGGGTGGTTTGCTGGCTGCCCTGCTGTGGATTTCCAAATGGCCCAATTGCCCTGGGAATTCCTATTATTTTCTCGTTCTTTGTTTGTAAATACTCTCTCCAACTGCTGCCTAATTGGGTTATGGAGATAAAAAGGAGGCCAGACAGAACAGTGACTTGATGTGTACACCATTTTTCCAACACTTCTCCTTGGGAGAGGGAGGGCTGGGACTCAGACAGGGCCCAGGGACGCCAATGGTGATCTAATTTAACTCACATTAGAGAGGTTTCAAGGCCAGTTTGCCTCCAAGGATGCTGGCTGCTTGAGGGTCTAGAGGATGGTGATGTTACTGGAGCTTGGCCTGGGCTCTGTCTTCTTCTTCATATTCTCCACAGCATGAGAGCAAATGGCAGCTTGGAAAGGCTCCTAGGATAGGGTGAGGTGGAGGGAAGGGCACTTGGGGAGATGACCTCCTGGAACTTTTGGAAAATAAGACTCCGTGTGGTGAAACCTGTTCTTCCACCCCTATTCCAGCTAGCAAGATAAGTCCTAGGAAGAACGAAGGCTGGAAATCCTCAGCAAAGTTGAGAGACTTACTCACCCAGACTTCTTTTAGAACCCCAAGCATGTCAGAGGCATAGCATAACATCAACTCTCCCTGGGAATTCCACCTTGGAAAATCTTGCACAACAGGGAACACTGGCAGAGGACTTAGAACCTAAATCCAGGATTTTCAGGGATTTTCTTCTACAAATTCAGAATCACTGAAATCTCCTTGCCCCAAGCCCAGTATGTCTATGTTCACAGGGATACTAAAAATGACACCTATATGTGATGGCTGGGTAGTAGCCCATTCAGGACTCCACAAAGATGGGTACAGAGAACTCAGTTTCTTCCCATGGCCAACTTTTGAAGGAGCCTTTCCCTGGTCTGGGTGCAGTTCTCAAGAACAGGCTTATGATCTGCTCTGACTGATGATAACATCCATCATCTATATTAATCACAGGTTCTGGGCTCTGAAGGATCCTTGGAGGGCATCTAGTCTCCAACATACCCATTTTACAGATGAGAAAAGGAAGGTTCATAGAGGTGATGCCACTTTCCCAAGGTCACAGAGCTATGTGAATGTGAGTCTTCTCTCCCCACACATGGTGTTCTTTCCACTGCATTAACTGATTTGCTGGGTGCCATAGGACAAGGTAATACACTAGCCATCTGGTATAACCCATGCCCAAAAGGAAACCCCACCACAACATATCCAACAAAATCCTTCAGCCTCTTTTTTTTTTTTTATAAGCAATTGGGGTTAAGTAACTTGCTCAAGGTTACACGGCTAGTCATTATTTATGCGTGGGTGCTCATTTTCTGAGGCCGGATCTGATCTCAGGTCATCCCAACTCTGAGGCCGGCGCTCTTACTCACTGTGCCACCTAGCCGCTCCTTTAGGGCAATTGGGGTTAAGTAACTTGCCCAAGGTTACACAGCTAGGTTTTTGTTTGTGTGGATTAAGTGTTGAAGGCCGGCTCAGAACTCAGGTCCTTCTGACTCCAGGGCCGGCGCTCTATTCATTGTGCCACCTAGCCGCCCCCTCAGCCTCTTCTTAAAGAACTCCAAAAGTGGGGAACTCACCACTTTTCAAAGCAGCCCATCCTTCTTTTGAAACATTCTCATTGTTAAAGGAATTTTTCCTAATAGCATTCCTAATTTTCTCTCCTTGTAGCTCTCCCTTTCCAACGAATGCTCCTGATTCTGCCCTCTTGGGCCAAGTAAAGTGCGTCTAACCCCTCTTCCACATGACAGCCTTCCCAATTTTTGAACACAATTATCACATCCCCCTCTTTTCTAAGATGAACATCCCCAGTTCTTCTTACCGTTCCCCATATGATATGAACCCAAAATCTTTTACCATCTTTGTGGCTCTACTCTGGCCATACCAGCTTAACAATACTCTTCTTGAACTGTGGTTCCCAGACTTGAACATAATGCAGCGTGAGAGGGACTGTGTCGAGCTTTCTTGTCTAACACAAGATATCATTAGCTTTTGGGGGGGGCGGGCTACTCACATTGGGCCTGCAGATAACTAAAACCCCTCTATCTTTATCATAAACCGCTGTCTGACCATGCCTCTCCCATCCTGTACTTGTGGAGCTAATTTTTTATACCCTGGGAAAAGATTTCAAATTCCTCCTTACTACATTTGATCCTAGAATTATCACTAGATCTTTGTGACACTGGGTGTGTTGGCTGTTTCTCCTAGTTTTATGCCATCTGCAAATTTGCTGAGTATGTCATCAATGGCCTTATCCAAGTCTGAGGAAAATGTTAAATAGCATAGGACAGATCCCTAGGTTACTCCACTGGAGACCCAAATCAAAGATGACATTGGATCATTCAATGACTACTGAATCCAGGTGTCCAGACAATTTGGAAACCATCTAATTGTATTACACCCTAACCTACATCTCCCTCATCTGTTCTACAAGAACAGTCTGATATGCTTCATCCAAAACTTTACTAAAACGTTGGTGAACTCTAGCTAATGCACTCCCTTCACCTAGTGATTTAGTATCTGTACCACCCCCCCTCAACCCCCCCCCCCAAAAAAAAGGAAATGAAGTTAGTCTGGTAAAACTTGTTCTTAACAAAGCCCTGCTGGGTCTTGGTAATTCATATGCTTTTAAATGTTTACTATTTCCGTGTAACCTTGAGCAAGTTACTTAACCCCAATTGCTTAAAAAAAAAAAATGTTTACTATTCATGAGGCAGCTAGGTGGCACAGTGAATAGAGCATCGACCCTGGAGTTAGGAGGATCTGTGTTCAAATTCAGCCTCAGACACTGGACACTTAAGTAGCTGTGTGACTTTGGGCAAGTCACTTAACCCTAACTGCCTTGCCTTTCCCCCTCCAAAAATAATTTTTAAAAAAAATGTTCACTACCCATCTCTTTAATGATCCTTTCTAGAACTGTCCCAGGAATCAAAGTCAAGCTCACAGCTTGCAGACTTTCTTCTTCCCTTTTGGGACAACTGGGATTTTTGCCCTCCTTTCCCCTTGTGTGGTATCTCTCTTATTTTCTACAATCTTTTCAACTATTGGTGACAGTGGCTTAGCAACCCCATCTGCCTGCTTTTTTGAACCTGATGTTGTAGTTCAGCTGGGTCAGGTGATGAGAATTCATCAAGAGCAACTAGGTGGGGGACTCACTTTGAGAAGTGTTGTGTGATTTGACCAGATGAGACTCTGGGCAGCTGTTGAGCCTCCAGGCTTTGAAAACCCAGATGTTGATGCTTCCCTCTCTGGTAACTGTGATTTGGTATGAATGTTTGTAATGGTCAGACAGTTTGGAGGCCTGTCTACTTAATCTGCTTCTCTGCCTTTTAACTTCTGTCTGTGTACTCTGAAGTTCGGGGTGTTGACCTTTTCCCCCTGAACTAGGTAAACAATATATTTTTGATTGATTAAAGTAAGCTTGTTAACCCATTTGAGTTGCCTTCCTTTAGCAAAGCAGATCTCAGAACCTGTGTTGGCAAACACCCTGGGTATGCTGGGGTGCTTGCTTCAGCAAACGGCGTCATGTACAGGATCTGCAGAGTAAAAGGGGGATGGAATAATTGTTTGTTTTCCAGTTGTGGTATCTGTGACTTCGTGGAGCCATGGACCAAGAGAGAAGGGCCTGCATGGTGACTTCGATGAGCTGAGAACAGAAATGGTGAGCTGCCTGCATCCAGACCTGGGCAGAAGCCAGGAGCAGCTGCCTCCTGCAGGAGGAGGAAGAACCCAGGAGTTCAGAATTCAGCCACAGGACAAGATAAGGAATGTGCAGCAAAGCAGGGACACTGAATGTGTTTCCTTGCTGCATCCCACAGTTTAGGACCCAGGCGGAGGATGGACTTGTTTCTGTGGTGGGTGGGGTGAAGTGCTATGGGGGTCCTCCAAGGACCCCACCCTCTTGCTAAGCCAGTAAGGGCAGTGTGAGGGGAAGGACACCCCCTACCCTCAAGAGAACTTTATTTGGATACTTGTTTTGAATTGAGGTGATAATGCAACATATTTTGTGATTGTTTAAGGCCTGGTGGCCACTTTGGTAACTTTAGTTATGTACCTTGCAAATGTGACCTAAGAGATGTTAATGCTAATTCAAAAGTAAATTGTCTATGCTAAGGGCATGAAAGATCTTGGGGCTGAATGTTATAGGTATGTAAATTTTTAAGATCTTCCCTGCCCCTAGGCTTAAGTGCACCTGGAGCCTAGGGTGGGAGGCTTGTTTCTCAGGAGATACTTTGTGATTGGGCAGTGGGTCAAGAGGGTTGTTACATTCTCTAAGCCTATAATATAAGCCCTGATGTGAGAAGTTGTTTGGGGCTCACTTTCAGAAGTGGTGTGTGATTTGAACACATGAAACTCTGGGCAGCCATTGAGAGCCCCCCCGGCTTTGAAAGCCCAGATGTTGATGCTTCCCTCTCTGGTAACTGTGATTTGGTATGGATGTAATGGTTGGACAGTTGGAGGCCTGTCTGCTTGAAATGTTTCTGTCTGTATACTCTGAAGTTCTGGGTGATGACCTTTTCCCCCCGAATTAGGTAAATGATATGTTTGATAGATTAAAGCAAGATTGTTACCCCCCCACCCCGAAAAAGAGCAACTAGGTGTTATATCCTACCTCATTTGGGGTATCAATGTCCGGTTAGACATTTTTTCCCTGTCATTTTCAGTGCAAAGTTTCTTCTCTTTGGCAGAAAAAACATCCTTGAAATATCTGTCACTCAGAAATTGAACTTTGTAAACCCCAAAGCACGACATCAATGTGTGTTAATATTGAAAACAAACTGTTATGTAAGTGTACCATTAATAAATCCCATGATTTGACTAATCTCTATGAGGGTGAGGACTGTATCTTATCTGAACACTGAATCTCTCTCTATTAAGTGGGTGCTTCATACATTTTAAGAAAATGAACTGCTCAAAGTGCTTTGGAAATTATTTAGTGTTATAGCAATGTAAGGGATTATATTAATACTGTTCTTTCTTTTAGAAGGGCTTGCAGGGAGCCAGGAAGCACTTTCAGTGAATGTCTTAACTGCAAAGTGTGGAAGGGGCAGTGATAACTGTCTCCACTTTCCAGTGGTGGCAGGATAAAAGCTGAGGAGGAGGAAGAGAAGCAGCTTTTCTTCAATTTCCTACAATGCTTTCCCAGAAATCCTAATCTACTACACTGCTTCTGGGTCATGGCTCTTTGGTTCTTTGGCCGAACAGAGGCTTCTCTTGTGCAGCTAAGGTGGCCTCTAAAACTTGGGGGATCACTTTTAAACTAGAACTCTCCAGTTTCCATTTCAAAGTTCAACTGAAACAAAGTCAACAACTATGAAGTCACACTAGAGTGAAAAAAAATCTAAGAGTCAAGAGGGCTGGAGGCCATGGCACATGAAGACTGACTAAAGGAGATGGGACATAAAAGGAAATGGAGACTTGGCAGAGGGGCATGACAACTGTCTTCAAGTACCTGAAGGGCTAGCAAGTGGAAAATGTATTAGATTTGTCCTGCTTACTCTCAGAAGAGAGAATTGAATTTAAGAGTGATATGTGGAAGATCTTCCTAACAATTTGAACTGTCTAAAAGTGAAATGAATTATTTCAGGAGACTTGAAGATTCTAATTACTGGTGTTTTTAAAGCAGGGACTGGATTATCATTCATAAGGGGTGCAATAGAGGGACTTCCTATTTATGCATGGGTTGGACAAAATGAGATAGATGCCTGACAAACAGTAGGTACGTAATAAATGTTTATTTATTGATGTTCAAATCCCAAGAGTTTCTGTGATTCTACAGTGAGCATTCTCCGCTGACCATCGGCTGCCAAAGGCTTTCCTAGGATCTCTGGATCCTAAGAAGTCTCCTGCTTACCACAAAATGTCCAGATGTTTTCAGATGTTTCTCTATCTCTCTCCGAAGTGTAGTTGGGAATAGGCAAAATATCAGATCCAGGGCAAATCACTTAATCTAAGCTTTAATGTGCTCAGTGGACTCAATGGCCTCTCCAGCTTGTCCCATCTTGCTCAAAGACTTAATGATGGTCAACCGGTCTGTTGACTTAATGATATTGGCCTGACATCTTCATGAGAGGTTTTATCAAAATTCAATTTGTTACCCTAAATACAACTTTATTTCCAACTTACTGGAGAATGGTCCATGGTAACAACTCAATCAGTGGGCATTTCCTGTGACTTCATCTCAGCCAACAAGAACTCAGCCAATACAAATACTTCACACTGGCATTCAGGTAGGCCCAGCTCCTTCTAATTATATACGACCCACAGACTTGCCTATTCTAGGACTGAAGTCTGATGTCCTGAGTTGAAACACAACTGTCCAAAACCTAAGTCTGTCAATATGGAAGACTGGCCTTTGGCACCCAACCAGTCCCTCCATTCTCCAATGCCTTCCTATAAAAGACCATACATTTAAAGAGCTGGAAGAGACCCTGCAGAGGCCAGCTAGTTCAACTCCCTTATTTTTAAAATGAGGAAACTGAACCCCAAAGAGAAGTCTAAAAGGTCATAAAGGTAGTAAACTAAAGTGACAAGATTTGAATCCAGGGCCCCTGGCTCCACATTCAACCCTCCTTGACTGTGCTACTTTGGGGCTCCAGCCAGTTTATCAAGCTGAGGATACCTGCGTCCCTAACAAAGTCAAGAGGTTGTACCCAGAATTATTTATTTTGGGTTGGCCAGTATTAGAACCTCCATGATTTTTTTTTTTAAAGTCCCCTTCCCCAGCTCCATCCTCTTGCCCCTCTCCATTCCCATGGTGTATTTTAAGGCCTCTTTCCTGGAGCATGGGCCTAGATGCTGGGTTCTGCTGTATTTAGCTCCTTCCCCAGTTCCATCCGTTGACTCCATAGCTTAATGACATGGAGCCAGTTGATCACAACATGACCCTGTTAATATTTTTCTAATGCCATTTTCACAAATTAAAGCATAATGCACCGATTACCAGGATGAAAGCAAAGACTCTGCGTCTGTCTGGAGACCGAATAAAGGAACGTTTGAACATCTGTTCATCCTACAAATGTCTTTAAAAGCTTTGATTTCCCCATAATCATTTGGTTCCACCATTTCACCCTTTTCTGAATGTGTATCAAACAGCCCCAGGACAGCAGCACACGATCCACAATAATGGCTTGTTGCAATCCAAGGTCTCAAGCAGGCAGCAGTTTCCACTTGGGGAACAGAGACAGAGAAGGAAGGAGTGACTGTGGAGCAAAGACCTGTCTTGGAAAATGAACAGTAGGGTTGGGGGAATGTTTTCTGTATACCATCCCCAACTCCCTACCTCTCAGCTATGTCAGCTTATAAGAGGCAGGCCCAGCTAGGCAACCAAATTCACCTTCTCAGAGTATGGGGTTGGGGAAGGTTCTCTGAGACAAAGGAGGTCACAGAAAGAGTGGCTGGGTCTGAAAAGGACTAGGAAGGATGGTTCCCAAATAGCAGATTGTAAGAGCCATGTCCTACACACAGTAGGCACTTAACAAATGGCTGCTGAATTCAAAAAGGTAGACCCAGAGCTAAAATGTGACCTTTTCCCAAATCCCAAAATATTTTTATCCCTACAAGAAAGGAAGTCACAAAACAAATACCCTTTAAGAAAATGTGTATCTGTGTAAGCGTTTGCATCCAAGGATATTGCCACATTAAAATATCATTGGATTCTTGGAGATGGATGGAACCTCAGAAATGACTGTCCTTTAATGGAAGGCTGTCTAGCCACTGCTCTGCCCATCATGATCTATGTGCCCATGGGAAGGTCACTTCTCTTTAGGTCTCAGCTTCTTCACCTTAACAGTGAGTGAGCTGGTCTAATTATTTCTACCACTCGTTCAAGTTCTAATATTCTTAAAGGCTAAAAGGTCATAGAGAGGAGGTTCTCGGCCTTCTCCCTTCTCAGTGCCAAAGATAATGTCTAACGGTATACCGTCAGTGCTTAATTTGTGCTATTTGTTGTCTTCTTGGAAGTGCTCTTAATGCTTTCATTTTCCCGAGAAATTCAGATAAGAAAGTGAACACTGTCTTTGCAGACGTCACTATCATAGCTACTTGTTTCTACATACAAAAGGAGATTTGAAAACAGTTCTCTCTAGGACTTTCATAAGGCTCTGGCAGTTGGGACATTCAATTAATGGACATGGTCTACCTTGGGGAATGATTCTGCCACACCCCTGGGATGAGTGATGATGAGTGAAGATGCTGGGGGCCAAGCCAGGGATAGGGAGCTATGGCTTGAATAAGAAAGAGAGAGGAATTGAGGTTCAGAGGCAGTTCCTAAGAAAAGAAAGGGTGAAGTGGGCTCGACAGCAACTGAAAGAAAAAAAATCCAGGGGGTAGGAAGGCAGAGATACAGACAGACATGGGAGGCGAGACAGAAGGAGAGAGAGAGAAGCTCTTCAGAAGAGACTCTGGAACCACTCTGAGATCACAGGATTGTGTGATGAGAACCAACCTGCATTTTCATTCCCACATCTGATCCCAATTAAACACCACCACAAACAAGAAGAGGCAGCAATCATGAGTTCCTGGACACTGGAAATTTATTCACAAGCAGAAATCATAGGAATCAGAGCTAGAAAGGACCTCAGAGAGCAGCCCCTCAGTCCACCCTCCTTATTTGGTTCATGGGCTGAGGTATAGGCAGATTTCAGGAGCGATGGCCCAGAGGTGGCTTTCCCAGGCGGGGGTATTCAGGAATAAGGCTGCCAATTCAGAAGATTTGGGTCTTGATTCATGTTGCCCATCACCAGCTCCTAAACTTGGTGCCTCTTGGGAGAGATTTCTTATGGCTTACCCAAACATACCAGAGAGACACTTTCCCAACAAGGGACTTCCTGGGTCCCTAATAAAACCTTTAGATTCTAAAAAACCAAAAGTTTACAAAGAGTCTGATTTATTTTGTGCTCTTCCTTCCTGGGGTTCTCTCTTTCTCCTCTTCCTTTCTGATCTGATTGGCTATTTCCTCAGACTCTAAAAATGGTGCTCTGAGAAGGGGGTTTACATGGGAAGTTATAAAATGGTTACAAATGGATTTCTGTTCATATTAGCAAAGACTTCATCCCTTCATCCTCTCGCCCCTTCTGACCTCAGCCTCAGTCAGAAGGCTAGCTGAGAAATCAGCTGGAAGCTCCATCTGGGATGAAATCTCTAGCCCATGGACCTCTAGGCAGCTCATCCCAGGAGGGGGAGTATCCATCTGGACAGGAGGGGGAAGCAATTCAGAACTGTTAAGAAAATCACATTGGAACAGCCTAGTTAGGCATAGTTAGGCCCCAATCCCCCATAACCTGAGATTCTTTGGCAGAAGGGCCAAGCCCAGTGGGCAGAGCTGTACTTCAAGGAGACTGAACCATTCTCTTTTGTGCATCAAACACGTATCTCTTGAAGCAGAGGCTGATGGAGACATGTTGGGCGGGGTCGGCTTTGCTACACACTTCATCCTCCTTGGTCACGTCTCCTTTTCCCACCTTAGCTCTCTTCTTGGTGGTAGCAGTGGTGAGAAGCTTCTTGGTGTCAGGGTTAAGGCCATCTAGAATAAAAACAGAAAGAACTGAATTTATCCAAAAAGCAGAGTATCCCACTGAAGAAAAGCTGACTTGGCAACATCTAGACTTTTCAAACAAGGCTATTTCATGTCCTTACTGTGTTACCCCAAGTGTTCTAGGCCCCAGCACTGGGTCTCTGGTCTCCTTTTCTGAAGCTGACATTGTTTCTATTTATGCCCCTTGCCCTTTGATAATAATAGTTCTCAGTTTACAGTTTTATGAAGTGTTTTCTTCACAACAAAGCATCATAAGTATTACCTTCTTCATTTTATGTGATGAGGAACAGGCTGAGAGTTGAAGTCATGCACTGCAGTCATTAAACTGAAGAGCTGGAGAAGAGACCCTTCCAAGCCCAAGCCCAGTGGACTCCCATTGACACATGCTCTCCAGGCTCTGCTGTAAATCTCATAGGTCCATCTCTCTCTACAGGTAGGAGCCACTAATAGTCCCATACAAGGCATTTGGCCCAGCTCATCCCTCATTTCACTGCCCATCAAGAAGAAAGGGTGCAGTTAGAAGGGGCAGGAGGAAACACTGTGCTTGAGAAGGGTTGTGGTTTCTGAACATGGAGATCTCCCTTTGTCTTTGGCTATTTTCAAATGGAATGTGCCAAGCCAGAGGGCTATCCCACAGAGATCATTGACAGCAGCCAGCGGAACCTCAGTCATGGAGGTAGGCGGGGCAAGGCCTGCTCCAGGAGGCGCTTTGAAATGGACCCTTTTCCTCCCCAGAGCAGAGGCCAAAGAACGTGCTGGAAGCCAGTCCAGTGCTGCCTCCTTCCTGAAATGCTGCTCTCTGGCACAGGGCCAATTTCATTTCGGGCATTCTAACCTGTGGTGTCACGTAACCGTATCTCAAACACTTAATCAGTTTCTTTCCCCCCAGCACTGAAATTTGGATCAGCATTCTCATACATTGGGGTGAACAAAAAGGCTGAGATGCTGGAGAGGGAATAGAGATGGGGGGGGGGCTCTCCCACAGGTCCTAGCCGTGTAACCTTGGGCAAGTTACTTAGCAATTGCCTAAAGGGCGGCTAGGTGGCGCAGTGAGTAAGAGCGCCGGCCTCGGAGTTGGGATGACCCGAGATCAGATCTGGCCTCAGAAAATGAGCACCCACGGTGAGCTATAGCAAGGGGGCATCTACAGCTGATTTCAACAACTCCATATTCTGGGTTAGTTCTCTTCTCTGACTGGCAGCCAGGGGGTGGGACAGAAAGCCAGTACCGGAACTGGTATCAAAGTGAACCACCCCCAATTTCCTTCCTTTCCCAAATTCGGTTTGCCTCTACACCAGTGGAACAGGTTGGAGCATTCTCTCTTCCTCTAACTACTTGGAAGCACCCAGAGCCTCCCTGCCCCCAGAGAGCGCCATGGCTAGTGAAGAACCCGTTTTCTATCTCATGCCACAGGTCATCCATAAGCCACTCAGAGTATTCTTTATTTGTTCAGACCAGGGAAGTTTTAGCTTTTTTCACAGAGGGAGATATGACAAATTCAGACTACTACAGCTGGTTAGGGCCTTGGAGATCATCTAGCCCCATTTCCTCATTTTGTAAGTGAAGAAACCAGAAGTTAGCAGTGATGTGCCTAAGGTCACAGAGCTACAACATGGCAAGACCAGAAGTCACCTAGGCCTTCTGATTTTAAATGTGCAGCGGCCTTTGAACTCAAATCTGGGGACACACGGGGAGGGTGAAAGGCAGTATTACATTAAGAAGAGTCCTGGGTTGGGGAATCTCAAGCAGTAGTACATTTTTCAAACATGATCCAACTGCCATTAACTTTTTGGATAAAACAGTCAATGAAATTAGTCAATGAGAAAATTTACATGGAAGCATTCTGAAACCTGGAAAGTGTCATCCAAGTGATGGACACTTTTCTTGTACTGCCACACCAAAGTGCCAAGGCACAGCTTAGCCTTATGATCTTAGGCACTCAATTCCTCTTTGGGCCTCAGGGCCCTCACCTGTAAATGGGAATGAAGAAATTGTAGAAGATGATCTACAGTACCTTTTAGCTCTGACATCCTAGGGTCTTACATTTATAAAGGAAATATCTGAAGAATCATAGGTCATCTTCTTGGAGAGATATACTTTCTCCAATCAAAACTGCAGTTATAACACAACGGGCATCCATCACTTTGAAATTTCCCTGCTTGTGTGTTGGGTTGTTATGGATAGAAGCGACTTCACTTCCTGCTTGGATGAAATCCTATCTAATTTCAAACACTTTAAAAAAAGATTAAAATAAAAAAGGCTATGGAAACATTATTTGTGTTGGGTAAAAGAAAAACTTTCAGAATACAACTTTTAAGGGTGATACTTGGGGGCAAATTAGATTCTATAAGAGTAAGTCACAAATTTTGTGTGTGTGTATGTTTTTTACAAAAGGAAACCTCCCTTCTTGCCCAGGCGGCAAAAGCCCCAAAGCCAAGGCCAAACTGTGTCTAATCTGTAGACTCCACACCCATTCCGTTCAGACAGAGTATTGTGCAAGGGGAGTTAGCAGGAGAGATGGAAGAATGTGGTAGATGCTACAAGTGAAACCCTAGGCTGCTGGCCAACCCCAGTTCAGGTATTATTAAACTCACAGGTATCTAAATTACTTAATCAGATCCCCCTAGCCCTCATTCTGCAAACAGATTAGGTGGCTGGCATCAGACCCTAACAAATGGCATTTGCTGTTTTTTTCTCTCTGGTGCCAGGAGGTCTATGGGCTGAAGAGGCTCGGGAATACGGGGCGGCTCAAAGGTGCAGGCTGAGAGAGACAGGCGGGGGCACAATCTCCATTTCATCTACCTCCGTGGATTTCTCGCATTACACACAATGCATACTTTACATTTTATAAAACCAAGGAAATGAAGGGAAATATATCTGTCACCGAAGAAGACATCAGCCCTTTAATAGCTGAAATGACGGATATTTTTAGATGGAAGTCTAGTTTAACTTACTAACTTACATTAAGGGTCTAATCTCTCCTGAACAATGACTGTTAGCTTGAATACACAGTGAGAAATCTGCTCCATTAATTAAGTGCTGTCTATACGACCTGGGTTTGTAGCAAATATTAATAGATTTCTTTTTCTCTCCATTGGACAATTACCTTATTTTTTCCAAGTTGCAAATGGATTAAGCTGAACAAGTTTGGGAGGACTTCTGTATCACAGTCATCAGACTCTAGTGTCTATGTGGCTGGAAAGTGCCTATACACTAATATTATTAACAGACAATCTGCCATGGCAGGGCTGATCACCAGGAACTTCTCTGGCCCCCATCTTATCCATCACCTGCTATCACCAACAAACAACCTCTCAGGAGTCTCCAGTCAAACACAGCCCCAAAGCTGCTCACAGATAGGCTGACTGTGGGTCTTAGCAGGGGAGGCCAGAAATCGGGAGCCTTTAATATAGCCTTTTCCTTGACTTTCTGGTGGCTATTCTTTCACAGTTTTTCGTGCTATTGGGACAGAATTGCTGTCTGGCTACTGGAGCTGAGAAAGGATTAGAGATGGCTGGTGTATTTCAATCCTAGGAAGCACAGATTTTGCAGCACTGGATTAAAAGGCAGGGAATGGGGATGTGTTCTTTTGGAAACAGCTCTGGATGCTTTGTAGGCAAGATGTGGGCAGGAGGGGAAGGAGGGACACTACTGACTTGCTTGTCCAGTTGTGTGCTGTCTTTCCCTCCTTGTGAGACATCAAGCCTCTCCTGCTACGACCCAACATGTTCTGTCCTTGTGCCCTGGCTTCCCTGGCCTGCACAGGTCGAGACCTCCCTGATTAGAGCGTCAGTGGGAACAAGACAGGGCTCCCTGCCCTTGCTGCTCTAATTTGGCAACTTTTCCATAGAGAGCATTTCCATGGATTCAAAGCACAATCTCCACACTGGCTTTAAGGGCAGGCTGGGCAGGCACTGTTGCTGTTGCTCAGTTGTTCAGTCATGTCCAACTCTTTGTGCCCCAAGGACCATATCATGCCAATACTGTCCTTGGGATTTTCTTGGCAAAGCTACTGTAGGGCTTTGCCATTTCCTTCTCCAGTGGATTAAGGCAAATAGGGTTAAGTGACTTGCCCAGGGTCACACAACTAGTAAGTCTCTGAGGCCGCATTTGAACTCAGGTCCTCCTGACTCCAGGGCCGGTGCTTTATTCACTGCACCACCTAGCTGCTCCCATCATCCCCATTTTACAGATAAAAAAACAAAGTCTCTGAAAAGTTCAGCGACTTGCCTATGCATGGCTGTCAATATGGCAGGATGAAGGACTCAGACCTTTTAGCTTCAAACACAAGAGGATTTCCAATGGTGCCTCTTAACAACAAGCAACAATGGAAAAGGTGGTAATCAGTATGTCCACTTTGCAAATGGTCACCAATCTCCATCAACATTAGTATGAACACCAAACTCTCTCTAGGCTAGAGGACTTTGCTTGTTATTCTCTCTCGGCCATCCCCCTGCCCTCCTCCCAACACCTGTCCTGGCAGGAGTAGTAGCGGATTACGAATGATGAAATGAGCTTGGGTCACTTTTCTCCTTGGTGTTACACTTCTCACCCTGCTTTTCAGTATGGGTTCCCCCCCACCCCGCCTCGAGGAAGTGGATATCCATATGCCTGCCCAATGAGCAGTGATTCTTCCTGAGGACCAACACTAAGGTCTTGGCATCAATAAGGTCAATCTACCGGTGTAAAATACGCCCATCTAGAGCAGTCTTAGACTGAGCCCTCGGGAAATTTTGGGAGAGGAGAAGCATTTACTTTTTTTTCCCTTTGAGACTTGATATTTGGTTTCTTATCTATGCTTATGTCCAGATGAAATCATCATATCAGCAGGCACAATCCTCAGCCCAGGAGACTCAGGTTTGGCCCTGCAGGAGGGCTGCAAAAGTGGATTTTAAAGTCAGTCTGGATAAATTTTTAAAAACCTTGCATATCCCTACTACTGAGTAAGCACATGCCCAGCTCCTTCCATTCCCAGAGACCTTTACAGATAATAACTCAGCCTTGAAGATTGGTTCCTATAATTTTCAACAAGATGAGGCTTAATTCTTCCCACGTATCCTTGTGCTGCTCACAGATTCATAAAATGTTAAGTCTGGAAGAGCCTTTGGGGTCATCTGGTCCAATCCCCTCATTTTACAGACAGGCTCTTCCATCCTGCTGTGTATGCTCCCCATAAGCATTCAGCTGAGACCACAGAGGTCTGCCTCTAGCCACATATCAAAGGTCCTCCTGGGCCTAAGGAATGGAAAAGAAAGGAGAAGCAAAGTCCTTTAAAGGAATTGGAAAGCTTTTTGCCTGACTTCTTTTGGGCACTGTGCATGTATCTTCAGTTTAAATAAAGGCTGAAAGAGCCTTGGAAAAGATAGAATTCTGCACAAATATAAGATTATGTCACCCTCATCATTGTCGTCGTCATCACCATCATGTCTGGAACATTGTTCCCAACTCTTCCTATCAGAGTCCTCTTTGTCATGAAGCCCAGCTCAGATGGTCCCTTTCCCTGAAGCCTTCCCTTACCCATCCTCCTTCCTTTGTGAGCCTCCCACAGTGTCATCATATTCTGTTTTATATCAGAGTGGTTTGTGTCCACATTGTGATCACCCCCTTGAAGTCAAGGACCTGGTGTGTGCCTTGTACATAGCAGATGCTTAATAAATATATATGTTAAATGGAGGAACAAATAAGTGATTGTCATAGCCTTTACAGAATGTTAAAGCTGAAAGGTGTCTTGGAAGTTGTTTACTACAACATCTCATGTCTGTGCTGAGGAAGAGAGGGTGCAGGGATGGTAAGGCTGTCCAGTAAGCCAGTGATAGTCAGTACTGGAATCTAGGGCTCCCAGTTTCCAGGCCACACACTCGTTAATTAGAGCCTTCCAAATGGTGACATGGAGAAAAAAGAATGCCAATTTACTCATCTTAATTGTCTATGTACATGTATTTATGATGGCAAATGTCTATTGTAGTTATAGCAAAATGCTGTTGGTAAAAAAAAAAGGGATATAGACTTTAAAAAACCTTAAAAAACATTGAATTAATATCTTGGTGCCCAGAAAGAACCAACAGAGAGAGAAGTGTCACTAGAACAGCAATACTGCGAATAGAATATACCCAGAGTTCCAGACCACCACTGACTTGTGGGAACTACAATCCCAGAATGTCATCATTTAAGGCTACTGTAGACACATGAGCTATACTGGGGACCACAGGCAAGCAGCTGGAGAACAAAATGGATTGGGGGTGGGTGAGAGGTAGAGGAAGTTCTCAAGAACAGAGCAGTCATCTATCTATCTGGAATGGTTTCCCTTAATTTTCAGGACATAGTATTCCACCAGAAAGTTCTTAACAGTGTCAAGAATGTTATCGGACTGTTCTCACTAGTTAACAATATGTGTGATCTTCCCTGACTTCTACCTTCATGACAAAACCACTTGCCACACTCTGCCATCCCTAACCTCTGATCCCATTTTTCTACCCCTTCTCTAAATCCCCAGTATTCAAAGGCTTTTCCATCTTGCTGGCTTCTCTAACTCTACTGGTATAGGACTCAAAGTCTGTAGTCTTTTTGAAGCCTCTATTGATAACCTGGGCCTGGCCCAGGAATCCATCTTTTCTGGGAATGAAGGAAGCAGCTGAGAGGGGAGAAAAAGGAAAAGCTGCTCCACAGTGCTCCACAGCAGAGAGGACCAGAGCTATGGTTAAGAGTCGGAAGGGACCTTAGAGACCTTTATCTGACCAAGAAAACACAGGTAGTAAGTAGCACAGCTGGACCCGAATGTGGAGGTCTGTGCACTCTAGCACCCCGTCTCTTACCTCTCAAGTTCCTTCTGGTTCTCAGTCTATATGATCTAGTTTTTTTGCTTTCAGGTATGGCAGAAGCTCTTGGCTAATTTCCCAGGAGTGCAAAGATGATAGAGAAATTCTTGGTTGGTGTCCAACCAGTGTGAGATGACGGAGAAGGGATAGAAATGCTGTATCAGAGCCAATGGACTTGAGAATCACAAACACTCCAAAAAGCTGTCTTTTGTGAAAGCCCCTTGGGATAATATGCCGCCATCTTCTGGTTACTGAACAAATACTAGCAAACCCTGGGGAAGGTGGTTGAGGCTGGAGGGGGGTGGTGGAGAAGAGAAGGAAGAAGGGAAGAGACAGGGGCAGTTTTAAATCTGGGGTGCTGACCCTGAGTGAAACATAGCCTATGGCAGTCACTTGGGAAAATGCTTTCATCGAGAGGGCCGTGGCCCTCGGAAACCAAGTGCCAATTGTGCACAAAGGCACAATGGCTCTTGCTGCACTCTCACTGGCGATCCTTGAAGGCACGTTTTGTCTCTTGGCTTTTGCTGCAAGTAATCAGGAAAGAATGCTGGAAAACAAAACAGTTTCCCAAGCACTGCTTGTGGGTGCCATAATTAATACACTCATCAAACAGTCCTGCAAATTGCTTCCAATTGCTGGCGTCACTTTCATGTCCCAGGCCAGACTGCTAAAGAAGGGTCCTCTTGTCCCCACCATTCCATTTACGGTGGGAAGTCCTAGCTTTGGCCACAGTGGGAACCAATTCCTTCCCAAACAGTTCAGAGTAATTTGTACTGTAATAGGTCCCTGAGGTACACTGGTTGACTGAAAATGCTACATAATTTTCTGTCTTTTAATTAGAAACTGTTAATAGATTTAGAACAACAACAGCAGAAACCAAGCCAAACAAAAGGAGGAAGGTCAGAAGTTTCCCTTCCTGGGCTAGGTTTTCCAAGGGGGGAATATGAAAGCCTGCAGTGATTTACTCTGAGACTGTCCTTTCTCTCACCCTGGGCAGATTACATCTGGGCATCTTGAGTAAGAGTTCTTTATCTTGTTCAATGGTTGGAGAAGTCTATTAAGGCAATGGGACTGATAAATCCCAGTATGGTATAGTGGGAAAAACACTGGATTTGATATCGGAAGACTTCATTTTGAGTCCTGATTCTGTTAGTAACTGTAACCTAAGGCAACTCATTCTATAGGCCTTTGGGTTTCCTTTCCTGCAAGATGAAGGAGCTGGAAGAGATGATCTCTAAGTCCCTTCCAGGACTGACACTGTGTGGTTCTAAGTAGGAAATCCTCACCACACTCATACAATGTGCCCAACCAGCAGGGCTCCAAGAAGGAGCCCAGGTGCTCCTGAGAGTCCTGTTACAACTAGTTTCTTCAGTTCTTGAGGTTAGAACGGCAGCAAGTGGACCAAACTGGAGAGTGTCTCCCAAGTTAAATAGATGAGTTTTGATATTATTATGAGCAATGGTGGCAGTGGGGTGGTGGAAGGAGTGAGAGATAACATAGGATTCTGGGCAGGGCAGAGCTGTAATAACATTAGGAAAGTACTCTGCTATAGTGGGCAGGATGGACTGGAACTGGGAGTACGGCAGTGGCAATGGAGAGGAAAGAATGGATATCAAAGACACTGGGAATGAGAGGTCTGAGGACTGACTGAACATCTGGGGAGGGGAAAGGAGGCTGGACTAGTAACAAGGCTCTCAGGACACTATCTGCCCCCCTCCCACACAACGGGGCACCACAAGCATCTGGGTCTGACTGAGGCCATCTCTGCTAACTGTGAGGTTAGCTCTTTACTTGGTTACTTGTGACAGATGATCAAGTATGAGGCCAGCCTCAGGTTCTAGTCCAGAGAAAGCCTGGCTCAGGGTGCACAAGTCACGTGGGGAGGAGCACAGCCACCCATTAGGTGAAGAGGGATTTGTTCTGGGCACCCGGACAAGGGCAGAGCTCATGCAGAAGCCCACTCCGGTAGCAGGGGCACTTGTTTTCTTCTTCAGGACCTTTTGTCCTGTCTGACTAGGGGTGGGGGCTTTAAAGCCCAAGCCCGTTCCCTTGGAGGAGGACGATGCTCTGCCGAGGAATTCGAGGGTAGCCACAAGTCAGCAGTAGAGTGAGGCAGACGGAGCAGATGCGGGAGCCTGCCCTTGGCAGCCTGGCTTAATGTCAGCAGGAGCAGCTAACATCTCTGTGAAAGAGATGGAAAGGCCCAAGCAAAATTCTTAAACTGCTTTTTATGTTGAACTTTCATATATATATATATATATATATATATATATATATATATATATATATATATAAAAATATTAAGAGGGAGGGGGAAGGAAAAGTACAGTTTAATACATCTGACTAGAATTTCAGTTAATTTATTCAATCGCTTCAAACTGGAGCACAGATCTGGGGCTCAATCTGTTAGTTCTGCCTCCATGGGGAATCAAGATGGCCAAGTCCCTGACTGGAGAGGGGAGTGAGTCACCTTCTCTGGGCCCCCCTTATTAAAGCCACTGTCAATAACAAGGACTTTACAATAAAAAATAAAACTATTAGTCAGTTTATTTTTCAATTTTAGGGCTTTCAATGCAGTTAGGGGGAGCACCAGATTTTCCTCTCCTCCTATATATATTGTGTGTAAACAAATATGCAATTTGCTTTAAAAAGATAAGGTGATTAAATTTTTATCAGCCTTGTACTCTGTTGTCACCACAACAAAGGGAATTAGGAAGAGGAGGAAGACAAAAAAAGCCTTTTATTTGAATTGTGCTCTCACCAAAGGTTCTCCACAGCACACTCGATGTTCTCCAAACGGGCCCTTTGATTGCTTTTTATTCAACTTGTTTGCATTTGGAGCAATCGCAAGGAAAGAGAACAGGCCACATTTTGATGTCTTAATGTTCCTTAATACCTCCTTTAATTTATATTAAGCTTCTTAACTGGGATGATGAATTCTTCAAAAACAAAAAAGGACCTTGTACAGAAATCTTTCTCACACCATGTAAATTGAAATTATAATGTATTCATGGTTTTGGAAGAAGGGGAGGGGGTGGGTAACTAGGAAAACACATACACAAATATATTATTTGGAAGGTTCTTCATTAATAAAAAGAAAAAAACCACCTTAAAACAGCCTGTATACCAAGCTAGAGCGTTACGTGAACAAAGATTCACTTAATTACAGGGAAAAGGAGGGGAAGGTAAGAAGGAAGGTGGGGTACCAAATGTGATACTGTTTTTTTTTCAATCTTTTAAAAAAAAGTTTTCATTTATTTAATTCACACACTATATCATTCTTGTAGCTTACTTACTGGGTGTTCAAAATATTGCTTTTTTGGTTACTACCAGGAAAAACAAATTGTTAGAATATCTTAAATTTCTATTAGGTGCTCAATAAATATTTATTGACTTGAAGTGAATCACAGATAATCTAAAACCTGGGTATAAGAGAAAAACAGAGAGACCTGGCATTGGAGTATCTGAGTTGGCAGATGTTTGACCTGAACCCAAAGAGTGAATTCAGGTACAGCCACTAAAGTACTGGACAAGTGGCAGCCCAGAAGTAGAGCGCCCCTCTCTACTGTTCATCTGTTTCAGTAGCATCCAACTCTTCCAGACCCCATCTAGGGTTTTCTTGGCAAAGATACTGGACTGGTTTGCCATTTCCTTCTCCAGCTCATTTTACCAATGAAGACACAGAGGCAAACAACAGGGTTAAGTAACTTGCCCAGGGCCACACAACTAGTAAGTATCTGAGGCCGGATTTGAACCCAGGAAAATGAGTCTTCCTGACTCCAGGCCTGGCACTCTGGGCACTGAGCCACCTAGCTGTCTCTGAGAGTATCTTAAGAAATCTTAAGTGAAAATGGGTATGTGCCGTGTTTAAGAATGAGGTAATCAGGCTACTAAGAAATGGTTTTGAATAGTAGATGTAAAATATATGATCTTTGCAACATGTGTATATAACCTGGAGAGGCAAAAGGCACTATATAGTTTTATTCTTTTTATTAATACAAAGAAGTCTGAAATAACATAAAATAAATAATTTCTTTCAATCACCCACATGAACTGCATTATAAGATCTGAGATGGCCAAGGTGACGGGAAGGAGGAGGACGTGTGGTCCCAGGGACTGTGTGTGTGAAGTTAAGCTGTTCTGCAGCTTTTTGGTGACACGTGCATCTGTCCGTGGGTCTCCCATCTCTGTGCTATATGCATGTGTGTGTTTATATCTAACATAAACATTTTAAAAGTGGAAAATCAGCTTTTGCACTCGGCAGTAGAAGGAAGTGAAGGCACTTCACTGCAGTGCTGTTATCTGTCCTGGAAAGTCTCTGGATCCTTTTGGTGCCTGGAATTTAAACGCCAAAGTGAAATGGAGAGATGAGAGGCTCTCCCTCTCGACACGACATGCCGACCTCTGCTTTGGTCATGCACTCACACTAACCACACAATTCACCTCTGTTTCCAGGTATGCACAGCCCATCTAACAAGACATGCACTGGGCTGGGGATAGCTCCTGGCTAACATCCTCCATGCTCACATCGAGAGGCAGTGGCTCCACAATGGTTTGGCCACGGGGTAACTCTGATCTTTCCACTGATAGACAAGTGACACCTTATTTAGTGTCTGTTACTTCCCATTTTAGTCTAACTTATCAAGGCCAAGGAGTTATTCTGGCTGTTTCAAAAGTGTTAAGTTTGGAATCTAGAGACACAAGACTGAATCCCAGTTCTGATGCATACTAGCTATTTGACAACCAATCAATCAACATTTAAATGATTATTAAATCTCTGTCCCTATGCAGGGTGTGGAGATACAAAGACAAAAAGTGAAGTACTTGCTACTCCTAAGGAGTTTACATTTGAGAAGATAATTGATATAAAAAGTTTACATATTAAAGATGTAGAAAATAAACATGAAAAGAATAAATAAAAACAAATACAAGGTGGTGAAATATAAAGTGGTTGAGGGGAGGATGAGCAAAGGTTTCGTGTTGAAGGCAGAGAGGGATTCTGTGAAGTGAAGCTGATGAAAGATAGTCCAGGTGTGAATGCCCAGTGCAAGGGCACAGAGACCAGAGAGGAAGGCTATGGGTGAGGATCAGTTCACAGAGCAGGGGAGCATCACGGTCAGGTGGTCTGGCAGCTGTGTGGAAAGGGGCTGATGTTGGAGAGAGACTTGTGACAGAACTGTCTAGGAGAGAAGTGATAAAGCTTGACCTAAGGAGGTGAGTGCATGAGCTGAAAGGGTCACAAGGAAGACGTGTTATACAGGTGGAAGTGGTAAGGTTGGCACTGATTGGATAGGTGAGATGACACATGGAGGATTAAGGAGTCAAGATAAGCATCACGTCAATATGAGCTGTTATCTGCACTATCTATCCATACACATACATACAGATGTGGGCACACAATATGACATGTGACAGAATGTCATTATATATGCACATATACATATACACACATATATGGTAGAAAGTACAAAGAATTAAAACTACAAGTTAACCAAAGCACAATGGAGAGGTACACAATGGCCATGTGTAGGTTGCTAGATATTACCAGAGAAGAGAAATATGTGAACAGAAAGCGATCCATCATGGAGTGAGAAATAATCAGCCCCAGCAGAGTCCACATGTGCTCTACTGGTCTTCATGCAATGTCAAGAGATGTAATGGCAGCCCAAGCACATGGAGGGCCCTCCACGTGGAGGACTGCGAGAGGACAAGAAGGGCTGTGATCTGCACTACTGGAGGCAGTCCCTGATTGAAGAGACCCCCGATCCTTCACAGGATTATAAACACGAGTCATCATCATTATCCTCAGAGTCCCAAAGCTTTCACTTTCAGATCAAAGGAAGCACGCTCACCCTCTCTCTCTTTCCTGCCAACACTCTCCTAGTGCCATACCCCTCCTCTGCCCATGCCGGCATACAAGACATGATCATATCCAACCCTCTTCACCACTTACAGTCAAGTGAGGAAAAGCACACGGGAATGGGATGCTGTTACAGTAAGCTAGGTGCTACCATGGCTGATGAAAAAAGTGCACAATTCAGAGAGTCAGTGTCTGACCAAAGAAGGTTCTTTCGTAATTTAATTATGGAGAACACAATGCTGACCATAATCCTGGCACCTGGGACTGGTTGACACTAGTCTTCAAAATGAGTTACCATGTGGAAAACAGTGTCAGCAGGCCACAAGTCTTTCCCTAGTCCTCCCTACATTTCCAGAATTATGGTAATGCTGATTCTGATTGCCTGTGAGCAATGCCAGTGTTAGGGATGTTAGGGATTGCATTTTCCTTCCAAATAACTTCTTCACAGTCCAGAGGCACATTTATTTTCGGCTGCACTATTAATGATCAACAACTTTTCTAGGTCTTAACCCTGTGTCAGACACTACACACTATTCCCAGCTCACTTGTGTTCCAGTCCACAACACCAATAATCCTGCTGCAGAAGGGCACCAAGGTATGAGACAGACAAGACAGATAAGAGATGGACAAGAGACAATAACAGTGAGTGTTCATACAATGAACTTAAGTTAATTCAATTCAATTAAGCAGTTAATCCAATCTGTTCCTTTGGAAAGTTTTTTGAGAGCTAGTTTGTTGACCGCTAGGGAAGAGAAAAAATTCACTTTTCAACTAAAACCAGAAAAAACTGATGATAATTCTACTGGTTCATAATTTTCTTTGCTTCACTTTTCAGGAATAATTCTCTTCTCAATCATTAACTGATCTCAGAATGCTTTTTCATATCCATCAGGGATCCTCTGGGATGAACCTTTTTACTACCAGACAATGAAGGAGAATGCTGCATTCTAGTGTTTATATTCTGAGAAAGTGGGCCCATGAAGCAAGTCAGTAAGAGCTGTAGGATTTGGAGCTGTAAGGGAATTAAAAAATTATCTAATCTAACCCCTAACCCTTTTATGTAACTCATGGACAAACTGAGCTACTTTGAGTTTTCTTTCCCCTGAAGGATTCTTTCTGACTACTGGGCAAAGATTTATTCATTCAATAAACATTTATTCATATCTGCTAAATGGAAACTTAATGGTAGGGGAAGCAAATGAAAATGGATGGAAATCCCTGCCCTTAAAGAGCTTACAGTCTGACCCTTAGCTTGCCAAAAGCCTTCCAAACTTTTTAGAAACAAGCCAGACCTTTAGATGCCATAGAATAAGCAATGCAGGCCAACTCTGGTCAGCACCTGGGATCAGCTCAAATTGTACCACTGCTGTGCTACAAAACCTTCAAAGGTTCCCCACTGCCAAATAAATTCAATTCAGCAAACATTTATGAAAAACCTATTATGTGCATGGCAATGTGCGAAGGAAGCAAAGATGAATTCCAAAGGGTTACTGTGAAGAAAATGCTTTGTAAATTCTAGAGGACTGTATCAATGTGAGCTATTGTTATTATTATTGATTATAAGGCTGTCTTACAATAGTAGAATTTATAATCTACCAGATCCAAACTCCTTAGTCTGGAACTTAAACCTGTGGCACTAACTTAACCTTTCTGGCCTTATTTCACATTCTCTGTGTCCTCTCTGCTCCATCTAAATGAAACCACTCTTTGTTTCCTAAAACAGATCCCAGTTTTCTTGTCACCATTTACTTAGGTTCTACTATGTCTGGGATACCCTTCCCCATATTTTTCAATCTTTATCCATGGAAACTCTTCAGATGCTTCCAGACCCATCATGAATGCCCTGTCTTCACTGTAGCTTGTCCTTATCCACACCTCAGCTTGCTCATACAAGTGCCTTTTCTTTGAACAAGAAGTCATGAATTCATGGAGCCTCAGAGAAAGTGCCTGAGCCTGGGTCCTGGCTCTGCCACTGTCTATCTGTGTGACCTTAGGCAAGTCACTTGACTCAGTTTTCTCACATATAAAATGTAAGGGTTGTACAGATGGTCTACAGATCCTTCCAGCTTCCACATTTTATAATTCTATGGCTATATAATGTAATCATCTGGGTACTCTTCTATTAGATTATAAGCTCTGTGAAAGCAGGATCGTGGTCTCATTCTGGGGGTCATCAGTGTTTTACACACAGCAGACATTTAATAAATATTGAATGAGTAAGAAGTCTTCTTTAAAAATGCTTTTTTAAAAAAGAAACAATGCTATTATATACACACGTAGACCAAACATGGTTTTGTTTTGATTTTTTGCTTGTTTTTTTTTTTTTTTTGGAGGGAGTAAGATAGAGCAACTGGGGTTGTGACTTGTCCAAGGTCACATGGCTAGCAAGTATTATGCGTCTGAGGCCAGATTTTTGGTTTTGTTTTTAGAAAAATATTCCTTGTGGGCAAGGATCATACCTTTGGAATATTCTGTACATCTCCTAGTACACAGAAGACATTAAATAAACATTAAGCAATTTATAGAGAACAGAGGATAGGTCTTGGGATTTTCCCAGTACCTATTTCCCAATAGCATTAGCAACTTAAAGCAAGAGCAGTATCAGGAGAGGGTTATGGGCAAAAAGCATATTACTGGGTTTTATGGAGGAGAAAATGGAATGGAGATGCAAAAAGGGGAGGGTGTTCACTCACTGGGGTAAAAGGGTCATTGGTTTGAGAAAAGCCAGATCAGAGGGAAGAGGGATACTTTCTTTAGGATCGAGGAAACCTGCACATGCTTAAAAGTTGAAGAAAACAAATCCACGAGAAAGGTATAGCTGAGAACAGGAATGGATGGAGCAGGGAGGCAAAAATAATGGAAGAGTCGTTTCCCTTAATACTGGGAAGGAGAGGACAGTGGATGCTGGGGAAGATGCTGGAAGAGGGGGATAACTTGACTGGTTAATGATTGATGATCTCCAGCCTCTCTGGAAGACGAGGAGAAGGTCTTCAGTGTCTGCAAGAGGGAAAAGGCAGGAAGGAGCTTCCATGACTTAAAAGTCTGAATCTGGGAATACACATTAAGAGAATTACAGATTAAGAGCTGGAAGGGATCTCAGAGGCCACAGAATCCTATGTCCTCACTTTACAGATGAGGAAAATGAAAGATTTGCCCAGTGCAAGCTAACTAGTAAAGAAGCTGATAGAGGAGCAACAGCAAAGCCACCTCTCAGCAAACAGGCCAGGTCTTCCTTTGGCTAAGTGCCTGGGAGCAGAATGAGTGATAACGGGATAGAGGGGTTTGGTGTTGGATGGGGGGTGGGACAGAAAAGCAGTTAAGACTATTGATGAAGGCAGTAACAGAAGGCAGTCTTCTAGGAAGTCATTGTGAGAGAGATGTCTGGGATGGTTAGGAGGGAGGGAGCACAGACTTGTGGCAGAGTCAAGACAGTTTTGTGTCCTAAGACTTGTGGGTTGAGCAGGAGAGGGAGGGATGCCCTTAGTATTAACCAAACCATAAAAAATTGAAGGCTATTAGGTTGGGGTTCTACTCTGTAGCTGAACTTTGGCTTTTATTAACATTCAGTGTTCTCTGTGCTACTCTTCCCTTCATTTGCAAAGGTATTTGAGAGCTGGTGAAAAGTTCCCTCTCAGAAAACTCAAATCCAAGGACTCTAACACCCCAGCTGGTGGAGGGCAGTGCCACAGGAAGGTATTGATCAGCTAGAAAAAAGAAAGATGAGAAGAATGGCACTTACTCCTCTTTGCAAATGCTCTGAGGCCAGAAGGACCTGGACGAGAGGACCATGGCCTGGGGAATGACATGCCTATTGGAAGGAGGAAGGAAGACAGCTTCGAGCCAGTGGAAAGAATGATGGATCTGGAGTCCCTAGGCCTGAATCTGAATCATGGCTCTGTCACTTATTGCCCGTGTGACATCTCCCTGACAGGTCCTTGGGTCTCAGCTTCTTTAGCTGTAAAACCAGGATGACCTCTGAGTCCCTTCTGGCTCTAAGACTATGTGCTCTGATCTTATGACCACGATACTGGAAGGCTTTCCCAAGCTTGGTACAAAGTCTTTTAATTCCTGCACAAGATCTTCCTGTCCATTGAACTCCCTTTATCTAATTTCCAGGTACTGAAAAGAAAGCAGAAAAGGAGTTATTACTCACTGTTCTGTGAAACTACTTCCCCAGGTCCATGGGCTGAGAAGGCAACTACCCAGTGCCCAAGCAATAAGATTTATAGCCTTGACCTTATCTGCCCCAGAAAGAAAAAATGCTTTCAATGGAGAACCCCGTAATGCCCTTGATCCCCTTTCCATCAGTGACAGCCCCAAAGCTACCTGAGTGCTGTGGACAATGTTGGCTTGGGCACGTGCTCCCTCCCTCCCCCATCCCGTCCTAGGTGTTGCAATCTGCAATTACAGTGGGCAGCCTGTTCTATCCCCACTATTTATCTAGCTGAATTTTAATACTCCAAATATACACTCCCTAAATGTGTATACTCTTTAACAGGAGTTAATCTTCAATTAAAATACCTAGAGCAGAAACTAAGATAACTGGTTTAAAAGGTAAAGCTTATTGACAAAAAAAGTATTCTTCATATTGCTTTTAAAAAAATTCTGCATATTAAAAATGTCATTTTTATGACTTGAAAAAAATCTTCAAGAATAATGAAGGCTAACAAAAGGCTGAAAAGCAGTAATTTAAAAAGCTCCATATGTGGCATCCTGATTACTGTATCAGTCCCATTTCCACAGCGAAGGGAGAAGTCACCTACCTGCTGGCTGTCCTTTCTGCTAACAGGGGAAGGGCAGGGAGGACAGCTAGGGAAGGCAGTGTGGGCTGGCAGCTGCTGCAGTGGGCAGCTGGGGGTGGGAACTAGGCCTGGGCCTACCCTCTGGGAATCCCAGCTCTGGTGGTCCCAGCACATGCACTTAATTTGAAAGCTTCTGAGTTCAAAAGTTTATCCTCTCTGTTTGACCTACAAAGGTTTTCATATAGGAATGAGCTAAGGGTTGTATGTATGCCTCATACCACACAGGCAGAGAAATGGATCAGCCACATTCACTGTTACTCATCCATGCATGTACATGTGTACACACACACACACACACACACACACACACACACACACACACACACTCAAGAGTAACAGTTTATAAGTTACAGCTTATCAATTCATCAGAAGTTACTTAGCATCTGATCTAGCCAAAGAGCAGAACTATGCCACCAGAAAATAAAGGCATGATGAATGCCCTATGTCAAACATCATACAGGAGCATCAGGAGAGCTTTCAATTATCCACTTCTTAGATTTTTTCCTATTAATCAAACTGGTTTGCTGATGTTCAAGGTCCTTCTTTCCAAAACACAATCCATGGCATTTCTATTCCCAAGTTACAATAGCCCATCTTTCTGAATTCCTTTCCTAGCAGATTCTTCATTCTCCCTCTGACTCACATCATTTATGCAGGGGACTAGAGGGGTTGTGTTTCAATGAGGTCACAGTGTCCATACACAAGAAAATCCACAAACTCCAAAACAAAGGGGTGGGAGTGAGAATGGAATTCCTGCTTTTAGTTTGGGAACTACAGTCATAGAAGGGAGGGAGGGAGTAGCTAATGGTTAGAGGAAGGGACAAGGAAGGCTGGAAGGGACTTCATCAAGTCCAACCACTTCTTTTTACAGATAAGAAAACAAATAAGAGCTGACGATAATATTTCCAAGGTCTCAAAAGTGCTGCTCAGGGCCCTGATTAGGTCTCAGGTTTCCTGACTAAGGGACTGGTGATCTTTCCACTGCAGTGCACTGCCTCCCCAAAGGGGGAGAGGAATCCACTATTTTGGGGTCTGGGGAGGCCTTGTAAGAGATGAAGAATCTTGGCTTATTTTGGATTCGCTAGCATCTCAACAAACTGCATTATATTGCCATTGCCATTAACTAAATTAAAATGAAATAATGAATTCAAATCTTGGCAGATCCATGAAATGGAAAACAGTTTTTAAGTGTCTAGTCAGTTTTCAGTTATCAATATTACAAGAAGGAACTAATGATGCAGAATTTTGCCTTTGGGGTGCATTGCTGTACTAACATTTGAACATGCATATGTAGAACATTCTAAACACAATAATGGTGCCATGGCCCGAAGGCTCAGTTTCAGGGAACCGCAAAGTCTCCAGGTATCCCCTTTGCCACTTTTGTCCACTCTGCTTAAACAAGGAGGCGGCTGTTTGAAATAAGTTATCACCCAGAAGATTCTTTAAGAAGCAGACTTGGTAAAGTAAAAAAGAAGCTGATGGCAAGATATATCTAAGATGATCAGGGATGTTGCTAAGCTACTTGGGATATGTCTTTTTGAGAATTTACTAAATGAGTAGTTTTTTGTTTTTTGAGAATATCTTTGTAATTTATAGTCTAAGAGAAATAGCATTATTGAATTGAAAACTTAGGGACAGGAGATGAAGGTCTCTCTGGCAATTATAGTAGAGGCTGAGGGGGTGGGGGTTAGGATTGCTAGGTCCTCTTTTAAGTCCTGTTACTAGTTCCTGCCAAGACCTGAGAAGAGTCTCATGACCTCTGTGCACCTTTGCTATACACATAGTAACATTACCTTCCATCCAAATAGCCTTTCCTAGTTTTCAGTGCACTCTTACCCATGTATTTCATTTTTTCCTCACAACAATCATCTGAAACAGGAAGGGCAGGGATTACTACTTTTTTTGGTTAGTTTTTTTGGTTCAGTCATTTTTCTGTTGTGTCCAACTTTCTGTGACCCGCTTCTTGGCAAAGATACTGGAATGGTTTGCTATTTCCTTCTCCAGTACATTTTATGAGGAAACTGAAGCAATCAGGGTTAAGTGATTTGCTCAGGGTCACACAGCTAGTAAGTGTCTGAGGTTGGGTTTGAACTTAGGAAGATGAGTCTTCTTGACTCTAGGCCTACTCCAGCGATTAGCATCCCTGTTTTAAATAGAAGGAAACTAAAATACAGAGATTTGGTCAAGATTACATGACAAGGTAGAAACAAATTTGGGTGTATAAGACAGATCCCTTAACTTCTAATGTCTAGTGTTCTTTTTGCTACAGTATGTTTTTTTGATCATAAAGTGCTTAAAAATCCTTGAATGTCAGTACAAAATGTTCTTTTATATTGTAAATTTTGAATTCCTAACTGCTCTAATACCTGGAGTGACAAACACAGGGGTGTTAAGCAGAAACACTTCATTAATTCTAGGCATACACACATGACAAGCAGGAAGAAGAAAAAAGAAATCTAAACTATTAAGCAGCCTTTGTGGCTATCCAAAAGAAATCTGTGCTGGCCTAGTCCCTTATTTAATCAATGTGGATTTCAAATACACTGAGTTGCTTAATGGAACATTACTATTCCACATGTCTTGTTACAAAATGAGGTGCAAACCAAATCAGACCCAATTCAATTATAACAATAATAATGATAAACAACTTTCATTTATATAGCACTTTAGGACTTACAATGACATTGTACAGACGGTGGCACTCAGGGAAGAGTTGTTTAACAGTTCCTACATTAGCAACTGAAAATGGGAATTAAAACCAAAGCCAGGCCCCCTGGGGAATGGACAGCACAAAGACGATATGGAGGGAACCCTGGTAGAGGACAGACTGACTGATCAGAATACCACAGGGAGAAAAACGAGAGCCAACAGAGATCTGAGAGTGAGGGAATTAATTTTTGTTTCCCTAATCTCTGGCGTACGAAACAAAATGATTAAGATGTTCATGGATTTTAAACTTTCTTGCGAACTTAGAACCTTGAGAGGACAAGATCTTTCTAAACACTGTACTTCTGATTATTCCACCACTGCAAATCTCAAGTATGAGAACTACTCAGTTGGATTTTCTGCTTGTGTTAATGATCAGAAAAATTAAAGAAAGCAGAGACTGTGGAATCAAATGTTTTCTGATACTGTCCCCATTTTTAGCTAATATTTCATACAATCTCAGACTGCTATACAGCTGGAAGGGATATCAAAAATCATCTAGTCCAACTTTTCAATTTAATGAGTGTCTTCATTGTAGTTGGCCTTTGCAGTAAAAAAGAATACTAGAATACTGCCTTAAGGGAAGTCCTATTGGACTCATGGCTATGCTCACTTCAGGGATCCCAGTTTGGCTCCCACATTCCACACTGAGGTGGCGGCAAGTGGAGAGAATAAGATGCCCACCCCAAGGGAGCCACAGGGGGTACCTTCTAAAGGTTGAATCTAGCTTCCAACACACATAAAGAAGCTGCCCCCAGTGAATTCTTGAATTTAAAGACAGAAGATTCTAATCTTCCAGGAAGCCACAAAAAAGAAGGGAGATGCCAGTCCCACTGAATTCAGCACTAACCAGACACCACTTGGAATCTAGGTCTTGGTTCTGGGTGCTACAATGGAGAATTTAGAAATGTGAGTGAATCCAGAGAAAGGTGAACAGAGGAGGCTTAGCTGTGTGTTCAGTTCTGGAGCCACAACTTAGCAAGGATAACAATAGGCTGGAAAACATGCAAGTGGGCCACCAGAACCATCTAAGGCTTGTCTTGATGAATTAGAACTGTTTAATTGTGGTGGAGAGATTTGGGGAGGACATAACCACTATCTTCGAGTATTTGGAAGGCTTTGTTTGATCCCCATGGATAAAACAGGGATCACAGGACAACAGACTTAGAACTAAAAGGGACCTTAGAGGTCACCTAAGTCCAACTCCTTCATCTTACTGAAAAGGAACCTGAGGCCAAGGGAAGTGACTTGCCTGAGATTATACAAGAAGTAAGTATTAGCAGTGGGATTTGAATCTAAGTCCTCTGACTCCAAAGCCAGTGCAAGTTCCAAGGAGAACAGGCAGAAGTTGAAAAGAGTCAAATTTCAGTGTGATGCCAGGAAAACCTTGCCGACAATTAGTTACCTAAAAATGGATGGGCTGCCTCAAGAGGGAGCAAGTTCCCTAAAGGGCTTCGGAGACTGAATGACTACTTGCTGAGTATGTTGTACTGGGAGATCCTTTTTATATAAGGATTTGATGGACACTAATGAAACTTCCAACTCCCTAATTCAATGATTCTATAATATTTTGTGTTTTAATTTAAATACAATGCCCTCCTTATATATAGTAACAGAATATTTGATCTTGAAGGGATCTTAGAAATCCTTTAGTTATCTACAGTCAGACTAATAACAGAAAAGCCTCTCAATATGGAAGAAAAGGGGTACCATGAAATTCACAGACCTGGTCACAAAGCCTTTTTCAAGTTGCTTGGTAGGAGAGGTATGATTAGGACCACTGAATTAGAAATATGCATTAGAAGCAATAAATACACATTAGAAGAAAGTGGAAAGGGACATCTGAAAGTGAAAAGAAGAGACAGAAAAACCATAAAGGAATAGATAAGAACTATAAAATCGGGGCGGCTAGGTGGCGCAGTGAGTAAGAGTGCTGGCCTCGGAGTTTGGATGACTCGAGATCAGATCCGGCCTCAGAAAATGAGCACCCACGCATAAATCAAATGACTAGCCGTGTAACCTTGAGCAAGTTACTTAACCCCAATTGCTTTAAAAAAAAAAAAAAAAGAACTATAAAAGCACACATCATTCTGAGTCCATTTAGTATAAAGGCAAAATTCCTAATCTGTATCCCTAAATTATTACCATACCAGATCTTTCCATTTCCTTAGTTCCAACCATACACTCAAAGTAATATAAACACTGTACTGAATGACACCTCCCCATAAATGCTTCTTAAAGTGTCAATTTCACTGAAACTGACCACTGAAAGCCTCTAGAAAAGGAGAAAATGGTTGAGATAAAAAAAGATGCTGAGAGTATGCCCTTCAACTTACTTCAACAACAATTTATTGATCACCTATGAGACATACAAAATTGAAAAGGAAGTACATTCAAGGTGCTTATACTCTTAAAAGAGCTTGCTGCGACAAGCACATCGATAACAATACAAAGAAGAAGTTGATAAGGGACCCAAGAGGTAACGCTGCTGTGGGTGCTGGGAAGATGGGGGGCATGTTTAAGTCGAGCAGATCAGGTAGTGTCATAAAGGAGGCAGCATTCAAATTTGGCCCTACAAGATGAGCATAGGATATTACAGGTGGTGATGAGGTGGAAAGGAACATTTTAGGAAAAAGGAACATTATAAAGCATGGGCTGGGAATGAAAAGCCTGTTTTGGCTGAAATACTGGGTACATCCAAGGGACTAGGGGGGAAATGGAGACTTTTCCATGGGCTGAACAAATCTAGTCACATGGGCCAAATGGAGCTCTAAGGGTATATAATTATTTGTGAGATAGAGAAACTGATTTGGAATGTTTGGTTACATACCACTATCATGTTCCTGTAGGTGATGATAGAGCAATTGCAAAAGGATTCTGGAACAAAGAGAAAGGCTTAGGCAGTTCTTGAGAATTCAAGGAAAAGTCTTCCAGTGTTGGCCTTTTACAGGTGAAAATTCAATTAGGGAGAACTAAGGACATGCTCTGACAGCAACAGTCCTATAATACCTAAAAATGCATGAACAGCAGGGCTAGGGAAAATGGTGAATAATAGAAAAAGGGTTTCTACTTTATTAGACACATGGGGTTTAGATGAAAACCTTTCCCTTCAATCTGACATAAAAATGCTTTAAACAAATTTTTATATTATGTTTCAAAGTAGACCTCCAGAAAGAGATGGTGAGAAGAGGGAAGTCAGCTGGTCTCTGTCTATCAGTTTGATTCACAAACCCCAAGACTACATTAAAAGAAATTTAAAATGATGAGATATCAAATAAAAGCGTGATCACAGCCTGTGATTTAAAGGTGGAGTGATAAGCTGGGTGATGGAGATAGCCTGAACAATTAAGGCAGCTCCCATTAAACTGTCGAACTTAACAATGCCAGGGGAAGAAAAGCACAGGTCAGGAACCTGCCTTCTTCAGGCAATTAGAGCTGGGATGAAAGACTGAATTTCAAGAGAGAGGGAAACAAGCACCCACAAAGGCCACAGTGCAGTGTCTGAGACCTCCTGGGCAATGCCAGTGCCTCAGAGAGCTGGCGAGATGTCATGCAGGAGATCTGCTATTGCTCTTACTCACTTGTATCTGACTCTTTGTGACCCCATTGGGGGTTTTCTTGGCAAAGATACTAGAGGGTTTGTCATTTCCTTCTCCAGCTCATTTTACAGATGAGGAAACTTAAGCAAACAGGCCAAGTGACTTGCCCAGGGTCACACAGCCAGTAAGTGTCTGGGGCTGGATTTGAATTCAGGTCCTCCTGACTCCAGGTCCAGTGCTCTATCCACTGTACCACCTAGCTGCTGATACTATAAGTAAGATTAGTTAAATTGAGTTCCAGTGTAGGCTACTAACTAGCTCAATGATCTGGGCAAGTCACTTTTCCTGACTAGTTGTTACTTTCCTCATTTGTTAAATGAGGAGCCTGGATCAAATGTGATCTCTAGGGTCCTTTCCAGTTCTAAGAATTCTATGATTTGCTTGTGAATCAAAACACTAAGATTCTGATGCTTTTAGTCGTGGGCTATGAATTCTCATATTCCTTCTCTAATTCATACCTTTCCACATCATCCTACATTTCAGACAAACTAAACTCAGCTCCCTGTTCTAGTCTGACCCTGTCCTGTCTCCTGATCCTAATTCTCCTCCATCAAGCCTTGTTTGAGGCTCCCCAAGTAAAAACAAGTTCTTTCTTTCTCATCACATTTCTGTAGAACTTTACTTGCATCTCTCTTTTGCATTTACTCCAGACTTTCTTTTATCATAATTATTTGTACTTTTGTCATTCTCTCTCCTATTAAACTATAAGCTCCTTGAGAACAGGGTGATCTCTACTTACCTTTGTCTTCCTAGTACCTAGAGTGGTTCCTTGGAGAGAGGGAGCACTTAAATTTGTTGAATTGAAGGCTCTCCTAAATCCCAAGCCAACACTAACAAAATGAATACAGTAAAACAGAACACTTATCATGCACACTGCTAGCACAATGATTTAACGGCCCAAGAAAATTCCCCCAGGTATCATCAGCAATCCATCAATACCATGTAACCAAAGGCTTTCAGAAATTTAATTGGAAAAAACCAACAAATCACTATTTAACAAATGTTTGACAATGACCTGCAGCATTTTCTGTGGCCTTTATAGGATAGAAGGGCACTGTGTAGAAGCCTAGAAAATCCAGCAGCAGCTCTGGTGGGAGCATGCTAGCAGGACGTTACCTGGTCAGAGTAAAAGCTACAGTTTCTGAGTTCCAGAGCTAGCAGCAGGTACATCTATGGGAAGGAGGAGTCATGGAAACAAAGCAGATGGGTTCCTGTTTGCCTTCCCTATATCTAGCCATCTCCCCACTCAGTAACTTCTGCCAAAAGTAACTTATTTCTTTTTCTTTTTTGCTTTTTGGAGGGGGTAAGTAAGGGCAATTGGGGTTAAGTGACTTGCCCAAGGTCACACAACTAGTAAGTGTTAAGTGTCTGAGGCTGGATTTGAATTTAGATCCTCCTGACTCTAGGCCTGGTGCTCTATTCACTGTGCCACCTACCTGCCCCAAAAAGGATGTTATTTCAATCCCCATATCAGGGCATGGTAGCCTTGAGGAAGTGTCCAGTAAATGGGGATACCCTATTACTCCCAATCCATGTTCCAGCTTCCTTTAAGCTAAGGATAAGAGAATGCGGTCAGTATCATGAAGAAAGCGTTAGCCTGAGATTTCACGTTCATGTTCTGACTTGATCATCAACAATTCAATGAATGTGCTGGGCAAACCCTATTACTTCTTGTGGATTCAACTTCTTATAAAATGAAGCCTCTTCCCCTCCCATCAGTCTGAGGGCATTCCAAAAGGGCATCAGAAGAGAAACCAAGGTAATGTGGGAGAAGGAGGCAGAGGCAGTGCTCAGAGAACATGGCTCAGAAATGTAATTAAAACAAAACTTCTCAAATGGGACTAAAGATGCTTCCATTATAATAATAAAAGAAATAGGATAGGGAGGAACATTTAAGTGTTTAAGAAGAAAAAGACAGCATACCCTAACCCAAAACAAAACTCTCAAATCCCTGCCATCAAGCCTGATGTGAAATCATGGTAATAAAGGGGAAAAATCCATCACCAAGGAAAGATGAACTTCAGAGAAATTAATTACTCCTCTATATTATTACTTTAAAATTTGGCTTTTAAAGGACTAAATATAAAGTAATGGATCATGTGACACGGGCAGCTGCTTGTTCAGTAATGTAAAATAGACTTAACAATACGATGAGTTGGTGGTAGGGAGATGGCTTCGAAAAAACACAAAAGGTATTGAAGAAAAGTATGAAAGATGGTGGCCCATCCCATCTTTTCTCCTGGACCTCTTTTTTGTCTTTGTCCTACTTCTACCTATGAGGCCTCACTGAGACCAAGCTGTCCTTGCAGGACTCGACCACTGCCCTTCCTTTTCAGCAAAAGTCATGCCTTCAACCCCCACTTCCTGATAGGCCCCAGGCAGCAGAATACTACTCCCCGTTCAGATTCTGCCTTTACCACTGTCAGTCAGCAAACTCTCTTCCTTTGAAACTCACCGTATCAAAATCTCCTTCCCAATCCAGATTATGATGGCAGCCACTCTCCCTCATTCCTTGAGATCAGGAACAGGCTCACGACCTTTCTCTTCTCCTTAACTCCTGTCCTTACACTAGAACTCCCTGTCCAATTCCTTCTTCTTCCCAAGTCCCATGACCTTCACTCCACCTCCGATACATCTAGGGATGCTCACACACTGGAACTCAATTATTACCCACAAGGGTTTCACTTTTGTAAATAAAAATCAGCACTCCCCTATCTGTACCTTTCTATCACTCCATCTTCTTCATCTTCACTGGGACCTTCTATCCCTCAGTCCTGCCTCAGGTCACTCACCTTGTATTTCCTTTACCTTCCTCCCTCTCTAATCTTGATCCTATGACTAGCCAGTTCAATTCTATTCTGATCTCTGCTCGTGAGCCTTTGTTCCCATGTTTTATCACTGCTCATCATTTGCCAGACCCCACCTCCTCCATTTTAGAGGAAGCCACACACTTGTGCTAACTAGTCAGCTGGGTCTTCAGTATAAGGTTTTTTTTTTGTTTTATTCTTCTCTGCTTCCCTATCTCATTTTCTATAAGGGCTTTGTCCAAAACTTTTCTCTTTAAGCCTCCCATGTTTCCTCTGCTCCAATGCCCATCCCAGCTTTGGTCTTCCATTGATACTTTTCTACCAAGAAAACTGAGACAATGTGACACAAGCTCCCTCTCATACCTATCTCCTCATATTGAAGGCCCTGACATTGCCCCCTTCCTCACCCACTTTCTCCTCCTTTCCTTCAATCTCAGACAATGAGGAGACCCTTCTCCCTGCCAAGGCCAACCCCACTTTATGTGTCCTATTCCATCTTCTCTCTTCTCCAGGAGACAGCAACCTCAAACATTCCCCCTCCCCTACTTCTCAATCTTTCTCCCTATCTACTGGTTCCTTCCCTACCGCCTTTAAATCTTTAGACCAGGTGGATACTGCCATCCCCTCAGGTGGTAGCTCTCTTCCCCTTTTCAGTCAAAGCTGCTCATACTCACTGCCTCCATTTCTCTTCATCCTTTTGCAATCCGGCTTCTGACCCCAACTGAAACTGCTTTCTGCAAAGCTATCGATGGTCTTGGGGTGGCTAGGTGGTGCAGTGAATAGAGCACCGGCCCTGGAATCAGGAGGACCTGAGTTCAAATTTGGCCTCAGACACTTAACACTTACTAGCCGTATGACCTTGGGCAAATCACTTAACCCCAATTGCCCTGCCTTTCCTCCCTCAAAAAACAAAACAAAACAAAACCAAAAAAGCAAAAGCTATCAATGGTCTCAAAAGTCTCTCTCCAGTCCTCATCTTTTCTGACCTATCATGCACTCACCACTGAAAGATCACCCTTTCTCCTGGAACACTCTTTCCTCTACATGCTTCTGTGACTCTCGACTTTCTTGGTTGGCCTACTTGTCTAACTACTTCGATGACTCCTTTGCTGGTTCATTAGTCACATGACCGTAACTGTGAATGATTCCTTAAACTACTAATGCATATCCTTTCAAATTTTCTTGTACTTAACTACTGGTATTTATTCTCCTTACATTTGTTTGGAATATATTTATGTCCTTATTGCTGCCCCTTTTAGAATGTAAGTTCACTGTAACTAGGGATTGTTTCATTCACTGTATTTGTATCTCTGGCACCTAGCACACTGACTGACACAAAATAAGAGCTAAAGAAATATTTGCTGATTGAGAAGAAATAAAGAGAAGGTATTTTTAGACTTTTAAACATTTTCTTTAATATAAAAGAAGTCCCACATATATCAAACACATGCTATATAAAGCAAGGATGGGGGATGCGGAGATAAGGGAAGGGGGGTATCATGGAGTTAACTGTTGACAAAGCATGTACTCTTCCCCAGAGCTGACAGCTTCAGTCTAGGCAGGAGCACAATGAACAGTCCATCTCTGGGCCAGGGCATAACCTTAGTGCCCTGTGTAAAGCAGATGAGAGAAAATGAGGCACTGCAACGACTGATTTGCTAACTGTGGCCAGAGCAAGAGGCAGAAGGTGGTGGATGGCAGTATAGGTAAGTGGCAGCAAGGTAGGTGGGTAGAGCAAGGAGATGGTTGGGTGAATGGTCTGAGGCTGGCTGGATATAGTGAACCATGGGCATTTACTTGCACTGGATGGAACCACTGCTGCCATCACTTGGGGCAGCACAGCCACAAGGCAGTGGTTCCAAAGCTAAGTAGATTAAGTCATCAAGGGAATGGTCTCAAGAGGTCCAGAAGAGCACTAGCAGGGTGAATGGCAAGGATATGGTCAGAATGGAAAAAATGATGGTCTGTGAAGCAAGATATATAAGAAATATCTAAGATAAAAATTGACAAAATTTAATAACAAGAGCCACTCTCCCATAGGTAATCGAAAGATATTGTATGGACCAACAGTTTTTAAAAGACTTGACAGTTTTAAATGGTCATTTAAAAAATGTTCCAAATCATGAACAGAAAGGGAAGTAATTCTGAGGTTTTATTTCACAAAATAGCAAAGATGATTAAAAAAGTGGGGAACAATCAATGTTAGATGGGCTGTCAGAAGATATTCACACTAATAAACTGAGGCTGGTGCTATGAACTACTCCAATCATTCTGTGTATCAATTTGAAAATGTGAAAGGAAAGTGATTAAACTGCCCATATTCTTTGATCTGTTGAGCTCACTGTTGGACTTATTTCCCAAGAAAGTCAAAGATAGAAACAAAGGTCCAAAAGACACCAAAATATTCCTAGTGGCTCCCTTTATGGTAGCAAAGAACTAGAAGAACAAAGTGAGTGCTCATCGATTGGGGAATGGCTGAAAAAACCCTGAGCTCTATGAGTGAATCGGAATACAATTGTGCAATAAAGATGATAAATGAAAGAGTTCAGAAGAACAAAGGAAGATTTGAATGAACTGATGCAGTCAAATCAGAAGTACTACACAGACACACAAAGGCCATGACACATCGGTGAAAAGGGAAGAACCAAAACATGACTGATGGTCCTAGAGAACAGATAACAAAACAAAGTTCCATCCTCACTGTAGAGAGGTGGGGAACTCTGAAGGCAGGTGGCAGATTTGTTGTCATATGTGGTCATCATAGGGGATGTTTTTGCTGAAGAGTTTGTTTACTTAATTGATTACAAGGGAGAGAGGGTTCAACTGGGATGGAGAGGGACTTCCAAAAAGGTCTATGATGTAATGACAAAAGGTATCATTAAAATGTGTTTTTAAAAAAACCTTAGTGGAATGGGGATTTATTTAATAAATAGGTTACTAGGAAGATATCAGAAAAGAGACTAATTAATGTGATGGATTTTGTAGAGCAAATTAGAAAATAGAGCCATTAAAAGTCAAAAGCACCAGGAGGGCTCAGCATTTGATCCCTCTTCTGACATCATAATGCCCAGAATGAGAACCTTGTTACTGTTTCACAGTGAACACCACTGATCCTCGCTCTCACTCCACAGAGAGGAATCATTCATCACCAAATCTTGTCTCTCCTTGCCCACACCGCACCCCTTCTCTCTCCCCTGCCTTGGCTCTCTCCTCACTCCACTCTGCTGCCTGATAGTGCCATCAGGCCTGGGGGCTCCCTGTTTGGCATTCTGAGCTCTTCATCACCAGGTCCTTCCCTCTTTTTCTGTCTTCTTACACTTTAGTCCCTTCCAAGTACCCCACAACCTAGTCATGTTGGTCTGCTTGTAGTCCCTTGAACATGACCTTCTGTCTGCTGCTTCAGTGCTTATGCACTGACTCTCTCTCAAGCCTGGAATACTCAGCCCCCTCATCTTTGTGACTTAATTTCCCTGGCTTCCTTCAAGACTCATCTCTAATCCCACCTACTGCAGAAGGCTTTTCCTAGTCTTACCAGCTGTTAATGCTTTCGACTCTCAAATCACTTTCCATCTACTCTGACCATTCTCTGCCTCATTTCTTAGTAAACTTTAATCATTGAATGGGTGTTGCCTCGGTCAAAGGTCTCCCACTGAATCCTGGGCCATCTCCAGTCGTCCTGATCCATGTCTGGCTACTGGACCCAGATGGCTCTGGGGTTAAGGTGAGGCTGGTGACTTTTCACAGCCTGCCTCACTTAAATCCAATTCACTTGCATGTCATGGCGTCACTTCCCTAATATCATGGTCCTCTTAAAGAACGAAGGACAAACAACAACAACAACAATGATATATCTTGCATGTTATTTACAAGTCTTTTTTTCCTCCATCACAACATAACCTTGAGGGAAGGAACTGTTTTTGGGGTTCTTTGTATTCCTGGTGCTTAGCACAGTGACTGTTTATTTAGTAAGCTCTTGATAAATGCTGACTGACTGGCTATAACCTCACAAACAATGTGCAGGCACACCTTGTTTTATTGTGCTTTGCAGAAGTTGCATTTTTAATAAATTGAAGGTCTGGTGACTATGTGCTGAGTAAGTCTATTGGTACCAGTTTTCCAACAGTCTGTACTCACATCACATCTTTGTGTCACATTCTGGTAATTTTTGCAATATTCAAAGTTCTTCATCATAATTATATCTGTTGTTATGATCTATGATCTTTGATGTTACTATTATAATTGTTTTGGGGTACTACAAACAATGCCTACATAAGATAGCGAACTTAATCCATAAATGTGTATCCTGATTGTTCCAACAACTGGCCATTCCCCTATCTTTCTCTCTCTTTCTCATTGAGTTTCCCTATTCCCTGAGACACAACAATTTTGAAATCTGGTCAGTTAATAACCCTACAATGGCCTCTAAGTGTTTAAGTGAAAGGAAGAGTCAATCACTGGGCCAAACTTCACTGTTGTCTTATTTTTAAGAAATTGCCACAGCCACTCCAGCTTTCAGCAGCCACCACCCTGATCTGTCAGCAGCCATCTACATCAAGACAAGACCCTCTACCAGCAAAAAAGATTACAACTCACTGAAGACTGAGATAATGGTGAGCATTTTTTTTTTTAGCAATAAGGTGTTTTTAAATTAAGGTATACATGTTGATTTTGTAGACACAATATAATTACATACTTAAAAGACTATTATAGTATAATGTACACATAACTTTTATATGTACTGTGTGACTTGCTTTATTACCATATTTGGCTTACTGCAGTGGTCTGGAACTGAACCACACTATCTCAAAGGTATGCCTATAATGATAAATGACATCCACCAAGATGATGGCAAAAGATTGATTTCTGATGCAAATACTCCTTTGTTCATATCTATATAAAACCAAATGTTGTAGCACATCTCAGTCCACTACCACTAATGTGTGGTGGACTCAAACCAGGAGAGAGAGGCAGACCATGTACTCAAAAAGCAAAATATTTTTTTGCATGGTGTACATTTTTGAAGGCTATGAGATGCTAGCAAAAGGAAAACACTATGGTGATCTAACTTCACATCCCTGACTACTAGGCTGTAAGAGCCAGAGATAGTGCCTCGGGGCCCTGCAGACTTACAAAGGAAGAGACCAAGAGAGAAGCCTCTGTAAAGGGTAGGTTCCAGAAAAAGGGAAAGGCTATTGTTACTCAGGCATGGTCATTTTCAGGAAGCATCCCTGGGGAAAAGGTCATGGAATTATGTTGTCCAAAAAAGCCTAAGGCATTGTTTCATATTTCAAATTATTCTTTATTTGGTTATTTTTGGTGCAGAGCACAACAGGGCACAAGCAGTGAAAATGTATGAGTTTCCAGAATTAATTCCTTCTGTTCAGTTTTGGAATGGGGTTAAGACATTTAAAATCAATCTAAGCTGAAGCCTATGATTGGCAATCCTAGAGGCTCCTACGTGCTGACATGAAGTCGGAGCCCTCTGACAACTTTCTAGGCCTCCTCCTTGTTCCCCATGGCTCTCTAACCTAATCCCATCTGCTCCCCACAGGCTGGCTCCATCTCAGAGCCTCCCTAACGTCATTCCTCTTGCCTGGGATGGATTTTCTTCTTGGACAATTCAAATCCTACCCATTTTCTCCAAGAAGTTCTCTTTGATTTCTTTCTTTCAAACTCCTGCAGCACTCATCATTCCCTGTCATGTTGCACATAACAACCAAACTACCTTTTGACTGGTCTGCTTTTCCCCACAGACTCTGTTCCAGCTGCCTCCATACCTGTGCACAGAATGACCTCCATGCCTGGAATGCTCTCCCTTAATTCTTTTCAAGGTTCAGCTCAGGGGGAACCTCCTACCTAGGGCTTTCCCTATCTCTACCACCTCTCCCACTCTCATTACTCTGC
Source organism: Gymnobelideus leadbeateri (assembly GCA_011680675.1). Taxonomy (NCBI): domain Eukaryota; kingdom Metazoa; phylum Chordata; class Mammalia; order Diprotodontia; family Petauridae; genus Gymnobelideus; species Gymnobelideus leadbeateri. The sequence continues at coordinate 111,635 of WOXC01004275.1, forward strand.
ATATACTTGTATTTACTTATTTGCATATGTAATAATAGGCAGCTAGTTAGAGCTGGATAGAGTACTGGGCCTGGAGTCAAGAAGACCTAAGTTCAAATGCAGCCTCAGACACTTACTAGTTGTGTGACCCTGAGTAAGTCACTTAACCTGTTTGCCTTAATCCACTGGAGAAAGAAATGGTAAAGCCCTCCAGTATAGAAAGAAAACCCTAAGGACAGTATAGGCCATGGGTTACAAAGAGTCAGACATGACTGAACAACAACAAATATGTAGTAATAATAATAACAGCTAGTATTTGTATAATGCTTTTAAGACCCACAAAGTGCTTTGCAATTATCTCATTTGATCCTCACAATAACTCTGTGGGGTAGATGCTATCATCTCCATTTTACAGATGAGGTCTATAGGATTATACTCAACTTCTCGGCTAAGTTATTCTTGGTTGTGAGCCTGTTCTTCCTGCCTTTGGCAACATTACATCCCAAGCTTTCCTCTCTGTTACAGAAGCTGTCAGGTTTTGTGTAATTCTATGTAGGTTTTTTCTGAATGTCTGAATTATTTTTCTTTGATAAGTGGGCTCTGGATCTTGGATATGACATTTTTAGAACTTTTCCTTTTAGGGTTTCTTTCAGGAAGGGATTAGTAGATTTGTTCTCTCTTCACCTTTCTTTCTGGTTCTAACAGATCTAGGTAGTTTTCATTTATGATTTTTTGGAATATAATATCCAGGCTTTTTTTTTTTTAAGCATAGTTTTCAAGGCATTTAGTGATTTTTAAAATCACCTCATTTTGACCTATTTTATAGGTCAGTTCTTTCTGGTAACAGATATATATATATATATTTTCTTTTTATTTTTTCAATCTTTTGATTTTGTTCTAATATTTCTTGCTGCCTCATGGAGTCAACGAGTTTTGTCTAGTCTACCTCTTTCTCTTCTATTAATTCTCCTTCCAATTCTTTTTCTTTCCTAGAGATTTTATTTCTTTTTTAAACCTTTTGTTTCATTTCTTCAAAGTGAATAAATGGAGTATTCTAAAAGTGCTTATTATGTGCAAAGAAAGCACTGTATCTATATGAACAGATAAATAAGATACTCCCTTCTCTCAAGGAACTCACATTCTAATGGGGAAGACAACACAAATGGAAGGTTAGAGATGGAAAGGTCTAATGGCCCTTATGGTATAGTGACCAAGTGGACTGCAGGTCTCTCCTTTAATGTTTTTCCATTGATAAAATGTCAGTTTCTGATGCTGACCCATTCGACAAAGGCAAGGATTTTGGTGGCAAGAACTATGTTTTCTTGGTTTTCCAAAGATATAATGAATTATAGCACTTACAGGTGCAGTGGCCAGGATGCATCTGTACAGGAGTCACTTTGCAGGGTGCTAGATGAGGGCCCTGGCTTGGAGGCACTGTTATCCCCAAAGTTTTTTTTTTTTGAGATTTTTGTTTTTAAAAAAATTATTTTTAGTTTTCAACAATCATTTCCATGAGATTTTGAGTTACAAATTTTCTCCCCATCTTTCTCCTTCCCTCCCCCAAGATAGCAAGCTTACTGAATACCCTTCCCCCACTCTGCTCTCTCTTATATCCTCCCCTAGTCCCCCTCTAGCTTTCTAGGAGGGAAAGATAGATTTCTATACCCCATTGCCTGTATATGTTATTTCCTAGTTGCATGTAAAAAACTATTTTTTAAACATTTGTTTTTAAAATTGTGATTTCCAGATTCTTTCCCTTCTTCCCTTCTCACCCACCCCCACTGGGAAGACAAGCAATTCAATATAGGTTGTACATGTGTAGTTATGCAAAATGTTTCCACAGTAGTTATATTGTGAAAGACTAACTATATTTCCCTCAATCCTATCCCGTCCCCCCCACCCCCACTTATTCTATTTTCTACTTTGACCCTGTCCCTTTTCAAAAATACATGCTTCTGGGAGTAGAAACAACACTTCCAAGGTGCTTTCCCCTACACCACTTCCAAACCATGTAAAAGGTGGACTCTGAACAACTTCTGGAGCTCCAGCACCCACAGAATGACACAGAGAAGCTAACCTCCTGCTGAGGACAGCCCAGCAGCCCTGCAGGGAGTGGCTAGCACAGCGCTTTGGAAGCGGCCAGCGCAGTGTTCTGGAAGCAGCCAGTGCAGCACAGCACAGCGCGCTGGGAGCCAAACCCAGGCCTGTGTGAGTTGCGGTTTTAGCCCCAGGGCATCCTGGCCAGCAGCTGGCTGGAGGGACCCCAGAACACCAGCAGCTGTGGCGATTCCAGAATTATCAACACAGATGTGCCTAGGACAAAGTGAGAGGTTAGTGCCCTTTGGGCTTTGGGACCAGTATTTGGGGAATGCGTTGGCTTCTTCCCCTGGGGGCGAAAAGTGGCTGAGGGGACAGGGCACAGATGCCATTTTGCAGCTTCAGTGGCAGCTTCAACTCCTGGTCTGCGAACTGTAGGGAGATCCAGCAATCAGTCTTGGGGAGTAATCACTCTTGCTTTAACCTCCCTGGATCTGGATTTCAGTCTGGGGTGGGTATCCAGCTTGCCAGATCATGTGGAGGCCTCACAGAGGCCACCCAACTAATACCTCCAGAAGCTGTGAAGACCCCAACGTTTGGGACGGAAGCTCCCCTGTCTGGTGGCAGAGTCCTACTGTGGCAACAAGCCCAAAAGTTAAGTAATTGAGTGGCAACATGCCTAGGCAAAGGAAACAAAATAAACAGTAAAACGCAACATTAGACTCCTATTTTGGGGACAAAGAGGATTGAAGCATGGAACAGGAGGAGGACTGTGAGGTCAGAAATCCTGTACCAAAAGCCCCAAATGAAAATATGAGTGGGTTACAGGCCATAGAGGACCTTAAGAAGGATTTAAAAACCAAATAAGAGAAGTGGGGGAAAAATTGGGAAGAGAAATGAGAAGGATGCAGGAAAAGTATGAAATGAGAATTAACAGCCTGACTGAGGAAAATAACACCTTAAAAATAGACTAACTCAAATGGCAAAGAAGGCTCAAAAGAGCAATGAGGAGAAGAATGCCTTATAAAGTCGAATTTGCCAGATGGAAAAAGAATCTCAAAAGTTCACTGAGGAGATTCATTCCTTCAGTTAAACTGGAGCAAATGGAAGCTAGTGACTTTATGAGAAATCAAGATGCTGTTAAACAGGTCCAAACAAATGAAAGAATAGAAGGCAATGTGAAATATCTCATGGGAAAAACCACTGACCTGGAAAATAGATCCAGGAGAGATAATTTAAAAATTACTGGACTACCTGAAAGCCATGATCAAAGAAAGAACCTAGAAATCACCCTTCAAGAAATTCTCAAAGAAAATTGCCCTGATGTTTTAGACCCAGAGGGCAAAATAGAGGTTGAAAGAATCCACCAAAACCTCCTGAAAAAGATCCCAAAAAGAAAACTCCTAGGAATATTATAGCCAGGTTCCAGAATTCCCAGATCAAGGAGAAAACACTACAAGCAGCTAGGAAGAAACAATTTCAATATTGTGGAAACACAATCAGAATAGCACAGGACCTGGCAGCTTCTACACTGAGGGTTCGAAAGGCATGGAATATGATATTCCAGAGGTCAAAAGAGCTGGGATTAAAACAAAGAATCACCTACCCAGCAAAACTGAGTATCTTGTTTCAGGGGAAAATATGGTCATTCAGTGGAATAGAGGACTTTCAAGCATTCTTGAGGAAAAAACCAGAGCTGAATAGAAAATCTGACATTCAGAAACAAGAAGCAAGAGATACTTGAGAAGGTAAACAGGGAAAAGAAATCAAAAGGAATATATCAAAGTTGAACTATTTACATTCCTACATGGAAAAATAATAACTGTGACTGATGAAACCTTTCTCAGTATGAAAATAATTGAAGAAGGATATATGGGCATATGAATACATATGTGAATGTGTGTATATAGGTTTACAGATATACATGGATAGAGGGCACAAGTTGAATTTGGTGGGAAGGGATGATACTTAAGGGGTGAAGTTAAGAGGTGAGAGAGGAATGTGGCAAGAGGAGATGGGGAGAGACAGGGTAGGGTAAATTATCTCATGCAGAAGAGGCAAGGGGAAGTGGTTGCAGGGGAGGGGAAGAACAGGAAGGCAAAAAGGCAAAACCATCTTCTCATTGAATTTGGCTCAGGGAGAGAATGACATACATAGTAAATGGGATATCTCACCCTGCAGGAGAGTAGGGGGGAGGGGCATGAGAGAGGGGATGATGGAGGGGAGGGCATTCTGGGGAAGGGAAGAGGGGAGGGGAGGTTGGAAGTACCCACTTTCGAAGAGGGACAGGATCAATGTAGGGAATGTACCAGGTGGGGGGTGGGATGGGTGGGAGGAAAATATAAGCAGTCTTTTACAATATATCTACTATGGTAATGTTTTGCATAGCTATACATGTACAACACATACTGAATTGCTTATCTTCCCAGAGGGAGTGGGTGACAAGGAAGGAAGGGAATGGATCTGAAATTCGAAGTTTTAAAATTAAATGTTTCAAATATATATAAATACTATTATTAATACTATTTTGCATGTAATTGAGAGATAAGATGTGCAGGCATTGGGGTACAGAGATTCACCTTGCCCTAATGGTAAAGTCAAAGGGGGTATGGGAGAAGATATGGGAGAGAGCAGATTGGATGAGAGCATATCTTGTGGGACTGCTATTCTGGGGTGGTGGGTAGGGGAAAAATGGGGATAAAATTGTAACTCAAAATCTGGCGGAAATGAATGATGTAAACCAGAAGTTAATAAAGCATTTGTTTAAAATAAAAAACAAATACATGCTTCTAACTACCCTCTCCCCCAATCTGCCTTCCTTTCTATCATCCTCCCTCTTATCCCCTCCCCCCTACTTTCCTGCAGGCTAAGATACTCAAATCAGTGTGTATCTTATTCCTTCCTTAAGCCAAATTTAATGAGATTAAGGTTGACCCATTCCCTTTCACCTTCCTGCTCTTCCCCTCCTGTGTAAGTTTTCTCTTGCCTCTTTTATATAATTTACCCTATTCTATCTCTCCCTTTCTCCTCTCATATCCCTCTCACATCTTAATTTCATTTTTTAGATATCATCCCTTCCTATTCAACTGATCCCATGTCCCCTGTCTATGCATACATGTATACACATATACACACATTCACATATGTATTTATATACACATGTACCCTCCTATATATACATATATAGGTATGTATACATACATACATATATTCCCTTCAACTATCCTCATACTAAGAAAAGTCTCATGAGTTACAATTATTGTTTTTCTACATAGGAATGTAAATAGTTCAACTTAAGTTCCTTATGATTTCTTTTTCCTGTTTACCTTCTCATGCTTCTTGTATTTGAAAGTCAAATTTTTGGTTTAGCTCTGGTTTTTTCATTAAGAATACTTGATTGGTGGGGCGGCTAGGTGGCACAGTGAGTAAGAGCGCCGGCCTCGGAGTTTGGATGACCTGAGATCAGATCCGGCCTCAGAAAATGAGCACCCACGCATAAATCAAATGACTAGCCGTGTAACCTTGAGCAAGTTACTTAACCCCAATTGCTTTAAAAAAAAAAAAAGAATACTTGATTGGTGAATTCTTTCCATTTCTATTTTGCCCTCTGGTTCTAGAATATCAGGGCAATTTTCCTTGAGAATTTCTTGAAGGATAATTTCTAGGCTCTTTTTTTTTTTTTTGTCAAGGCTTTCAGGTAGTCCAATAATTTTAAAACTATCTATTCTAGATCTATTTACCAGGTCAGTGGTTTTTCCAATGAGATATTTCACATTGTCTTCTATCCTTTCATTTGTTTGGATCTTGATTTCTCATAAAGTCATTAAGTTCCATTTGCTCCAATTTAATTTTGAAGGAATTATTCTCTTCAGTGAGTTTTTGAAATTCCTTTTTCCATCTGGGCAATTCAGCTTTTTAAGGCATTCTTCTCCTCATTGGCTTTTTGGACCTCTTTTGCTATTTGAGTTAGTCTATTTTTTAAGGTGTTATTTTCTTCAGTCAGGTTGTTGACTTGCTTTTCATGATTTGCTTGCATCATTCTCATTTTTCTTCCCAATTTTTCCTCCACTTCTCTTACTTGATTTTCAAAATCCTTTTTGAGTTCCTCTATGGCCTATAACCAATTCATATTTTTCTTGGAAGCTTTTGATGAAAGAGTTTTGACTTTGTTGACTTTTTCTGGTTCCATGTTTTGATCCTTTTTGTCCTCAAAAAAAAGATTCTATGGTCTGATTGCACTTCATCTGCTTGCTCATCCTGTCAGCCAATTACTTGACTTTTGATCTCTTTACTATGGTAGAACTCTGCTTCTAGAGTGGAGAGTGCTGCATCCCAAATTTCTGGGGTTGTACATAGCCATTGTCAGAGCCATGAGGAGGGTGCCCTCTTTACAGCCCAGATAAGCTCTGCCTATTAGTGAAAGCTGGTCAACTGTAGCTGCTGAAGGTGATGAGGAAGGTAGGCCCTTTCTCCAAAGTCTGGCTTATTTTGGGGGCAATCCTAGGGGTGGGAGAAGTCACTTACTGTAGCTTCTCATTGTATTTCTTGATCTTATTAATTCTGGTATAAATTCCAGATTTTTGCTGGAGCAGGTATGTGGGACCTGGGCAGCCTGCTTCTGTTCAGATAGTTGTCTTGACTGGAAGGTCATGCTGAGTTTAAGATGTCTTTAGAAAATAATTCTGAAATGTCTGATAGGCAATTAGTGATGCCAGAGTGAACCCCAGAGAAGACATCAGAGTTTGATACATTCTTATAGAGGGGGTAATCTACATAGAGATGTCTGTTAAACCAATGGGAGCTGATGAAGTTGTTGAGAGTATATAGAGAGAAGAAAGCCTAGGACAGAACTTTAAGGAATGCCCATGGCTAAGTAGACCATGATTTAAATGATGGTTCACCAAGGAGATGGAAAAGGAATGGTCAGACAGGAGAACCAGGAGAGAATACTAGAGCATGACCTAAATGATGAGCCAACAAAGGAGATAAATAAGGCATGGTCACATTAAGAGAACAAGGAGGGTGTAGTGTCATGAAAACCCAGAGAGGAGAGAATATCCAGGAATAGATGAGTGCTAAATGTGGCAGATAGGTTAAGGATGAGGACTGAGAAAACACCATTAGATTTGTGAAAATCAATCCTCTCTAAAGCCCCACTCTGACACCTCTCAGTGGTATGGAGGCTAACTACATGTGACTGATGGCTAGGCTATCTAAGCATTCAGTTCTAGTTGCTCCTGCCTATGCTAGAAAAGCTCAGAGCTTGGGCCCTGCAATCACCTAAGAGGCAAGATGTGGCATGGGAAGCATACTGGATTTGGCACCAGAAGACTTGGGTTTGAATTCTAGCTCTACTATCTACCACATTTGTGACTTTGGATAAGTCATCTTTCTGGGCCTCAGTTTACTTGTCTATAAAGGGAGATGGTTCAACTAGATGACCAATAAGGAAACTTCCAACTCTAAATTAATAATCTTATGACCCTACATGACCATTCCTTGAAGTCCAGTATTTGGAAAGACTTATCATCAGAAGGCTGGCCAAGAAGTGATTAACTTTTTTGGATCATAGTAACTCATGAAGGCCATTCACTGAGATGTGGAGGGACTGTGACAGAGATTTGTAAAAAAGCCTAATGAAACTGTGGATTTTTTACAAAACTGAAAAGTAATGATAATAATAATAATTAATATATTGGAAAGTTTTGCATTTGTTTTCACAGTTGTAAAGTAGTTACGAATCCCAACAGCCTCATTTATAACCTATCATTAAAAAGTTAGCAAATGGAACTGATGAAACCTGGAAAGAGTTGTTCTAATTAACGTATAACAAGCTTCCTTAGGTACCATAGTTCTATGATTTAAAGTTTAGGTTGCTTGTCAGCTTAGCTCATAGGCCCAATATGCTGTGGATAGCTCAATGAACCATGTAACTGAATATGGAAAAAAACATGTATATACACACCATTCTTTCCATAGTCAAAAAGGGGGAACTAAGGAACTGTGTGTCTGGAGAAGGCTCAGTTGCCCACCAAAAAATGGGTGAGTTAAATGTTAAACATGGTATATCCAAAGGCATCAGGAAACCTGAGGTCAAACTACTTTCTCTGGGAACATAACTCTGAAATAACAATGGAAATCAGAGGAAAAATGCAATTAATTTTATCATCACTATTTCTAGGAAGGTCTCTATTTTGTTAAACGAAGTAAATTTGTATAAAGTATCTTACACCACAAATTCATTTATATATTGCTAGTCAAACCTTGCTCCCATGTACACAATGATGTATCTTTCACTACAGTAATAGTTCATCTCATATTTATAAACTTTAAGGTTTACAAAGCACTTTCCTAATAACCCATGTGAGGTTATTAGTTATTATCATTAGTCTAATAATAATCACCATTTTAGAGATGATACAGTGAGGCTTAGAGAGGTAAGGCGTTTTGCTTGGTGGCAAATGCTAAGTGGCTGGGTGGAGACCTCTAAGGTCTTTTCCAGTTCAACTTTCTCTGCATCCATGATTCAGGAATCCTTGAGGACAAACAGGAAAACTGGGGGTAAATGTCTAGATAAAGTATTTCACAAAGTTCATGAGTTGAGGGCTGGGACGGGGGGGGGAGCTGCAAAAGTAAAAGAATTCACAAAACCTCCCTGGATGTATATTTGGCCCATTATGGTATGAACTTTTAAAAAAGTTCACATATTTAATTAGATTAGCTTTTCTAGGCTTATGTTTTATTATAACCAGAGAGAAAACATGAGACACTACAGAATGGACCCTAGAACATCATTTAATTGCAAGAGCAAACCAAAAATGAAGTCAATTCACTTACACAAAAAATTAGTTTCAACTCATAAAGCTTATGGTAACTCACACTGCTACTGGGTGAGATGCTGCCAGTCCTGTGTTTCTAAGTGACTTAATTCTTGCTAGCTCTGGTGGCCTTAAAAGACACCTAAGAGGTGAAGGGCAGAGCTAAGGAGGCCGGTAGCATCACAGTCCCTTCTGGTTAAGCCTGTGGTCTCTCCAAGGAGGCAGCTCTAGGAGCAACGACAACACAGGAGACCAGGAATGGGCAGAAGGGCTTTGGAGTCTGATCCTGCCCTTCATTAGCGATGCATAACTACCAGCCAACGCTCTCACATCTCTGGGCCTCAGTTTTCTCCTCTGCCAAATGAGATTTGACCAGATGATTTCCCATATGCCTCCCAGTTTAAATCTTTTTATTATGAACTTGATAAACATCAACAAACATGAATGCTTCAACAACAACAATAAGAAGGTTGGTTTTATACAAAGCTGTGAACTTCTATTACCGTCCAATTTTGTTTTGAGTCTTCTGAAATCGTAACTGGTCAATGCGCTACTCACAGATTTTGAGTCTTCTGTAGTGATTTTCCTTTATGATGGTGTAACCACTGTATAAACAGTTCTCACGATTTTGTTCACTTCACTTGGTACCAGTTCATACATGTCACTCCAAGTTTCTCTGAATCTATCCCCTTCATTCTTATGATACAATAATATTTCATTACATTCATATACCAAAATTGGTCCAGTTTTCCCCCAACTGATGGGCACCAACTTTGTCTCCATTTCTTTGCCACAACAAAAAGTATTTCTTCTAGCTTTAATATCCTATGAGTCTTCCAGGAGGCATCATAATGAAGAGGGTAGCCTATAAGAAACATGCTAACAGGTGAAACCATGAAGAAATGAGACGTTCTACCCACCTAGTGGGCAGAGCCAGGCTAGAGCATCAGACCTAGAGTCAGGAGGATCTGAATGAAAATCCACTTTTGGACACTTCCTAAGCTGGGTGACCCTGGGTAAGTTACTTAACCCTGTTTGCCTCAGCTTCCACAGCTATGAAATGACAAACCACTCCATTATCTTTGCCAAGAAAACCCCAAATGGGGTCATGGAGAGTCACATATGACTGAACAATAGCACCACCTCTCTAGTGTCTTTTACCAATACAGCTATCTCTCATGAATAGCAGGGCTCATAAACCCTTTCAACCTGAATGTTAAGGCTTCTTAGCCACACCCAGCCCTCAATCAGTTAATTAATCAATCAACAAACATTTCTCAAGTACTTACTATGTGCTGGATTGTACTAGATGCTGGGGATGTTCTCTGGTCACTGACTGTAAGAGGAAGCATATTACATGAGGGGCAGCTGAATTAGGGAGTTAGAGGCTGAGTGAGCAATGGTCATGGAGAAGCCAGGTTGAGTTTCTGTGTGCTAACTCAGGGGCAATAAAGGGAGAATGCAGTTCCAGTAACTTTGATCCTTATGTCATCTTTTGGTATTCTTGTTAGGGTGTGTCAATTCATGGTATAGAGAGCTCAGCCAAAGATGCTCTTCCAAATTCAATTAGAAGAGGGATTCTTTTGGCGGGGGTGGTGGTGGTAGTAGGGGCGGGTTATGGAAGTAAAGCTGTAAATCATCTTTTCCACTATATTCAATACAACACAGAGTGATAATGGGGGTAAAATCAGTTGCCTTATCAAATTCCTACGTTATTTTGTTTTCTTTGCAGGGGAAGAGAAAATAATGAAATATGTTCCAGCAGGGTGCTCTTAGTCTGTCATTTTTGAAGATGGTTTTTAGTTTTTCCTAGAACAGCTGGAACTACGTGAATTTCTAGGACATTTGGATTTTTTTAAAATCTAAAGATCAAGTATGGCATTTGGAGAACTATTTCCAACTGGCTTGAGCAGAAACTAATCTGTTGTTTGTTTTCCTAACTGGAACCAGCCCCTTCACCAGAAGATACATCCCTGAAACGGGACCAGAAGTGGTCTAGGCACTCACGCATCCCATTGTTTCAGAAGGGGAAGATGAGTCACTCCTTTAGTCTAACAAAATTCAATAAACATCTTATCTAATCTGCAAATTTCACTGAATTTGAAGTTCAAGTCTTTGCTCATCAATTTGCTACTTGAAGAGCCTTGGACAATTCAGTTCTTTTTTCTGGGCCTTAGTTTTTTAATCTGTAAAATGAGAGAACTGTCCTAAATGGGCTCCAGGGTCTGTTGTTCAAAGGTCCCTTCAAGGCATAAGAGTCTGTGTTCCTTGACCTTCCCCTTCTTCTACCTCTAAATCCCATAATCCAAGTTATTATTCAGAGCACCCAGAGTCATAGGATTGTAGACTTAGAACTTGAAGGAACCTTGTAGGTTAGCTAATTCAATGATTCCCAATGAAGCAATTCCCTTTATGGAATCTGACAAGTATTAATCTAAATTTTGTTTGCATAGATCCAATTAAAGGGAATTTCCTACCTTATACCTCATATTCCACTAATGAATAATAGCAAATGTTTATTTAGCACTTTAAGGTTTTAAAAATTTACATACTATCTCAACTGAGGATTTCAACAACAACCCTATGAAACAGATATTATTATCTATTAGTATTATTATCCCAATGGTGATGTGCATAGGATGCAGGGATAGACATTTTTTGGAAATGGCCACTGTGTGGATTTGTTTGGCGCAAGTATGCTTTATTTCTTAAAAGAGTTGTGCGCTCTCTCTCTCTCTCTCCCCCCACCCCCTTCCTTCCATTCCTTTATTCTTTTTAATTGGAGGGAGAATCAAGGGAGAAGAATGATTACCCACATAATAATGGTTTAAAAAAAGGCCATCTTAACAGTTTTTTAAAAAATGGACAGAAGTTGACAAGGAAGCACAAACAAGCAGGATAGTTCTGAAAGCAATGTGTGGAATCTATTGTACACTTCTGAAAGAAGGATAAATGGTATAGGATAGAGATTCACTTTTTCATGTGGTGTCTTTTTCTGTTCTGTTGCATGTATGGAAATGTTCATTTTTTTGGTATTTGAGTTCAGAAAAAATAATAACTAGCATTTATATAGTGCTTTAAAATTTGCAACTCTGGGAGGTAGGTAGGGTTATTAAGGTAAGTAGGGGTTAAATGACTTGCCCAGGATCATCCACCTAGTCGGTATCTGAGGCCACATTTGAACTCAAGTCTTCCTGATTGCAGCTCCTACTGATTCCAGGCCTAATGCTCTAGTCTACTATATAACTTAGGTACCTTGATAATAAATATTTTAAAAAATAGTTTAAAAAAATCTGTTCCCTCTGCCCTATGATAAAACTTCAAATATCTGAAGGTAGCACATATGTCTCTCCTATATCATTTCTTCTACAAGCCAAACAGCCCAATTTCCCTCAACAATTCTGTCATTTCTAATCACCCTTGCCACACTGATCACCAGAAATATACTACCTACTTCTATTTATCTTAAAGTATGACTTCCTCCAATTTGGCTTAAACCAGGGGTTCTCAGACATTTCGAGTATGAAGATCTCTTTTCTTTTTTTAAGTTTTGATTAAGTTAAGGTTAAAGTGACAACACTTGGGGTATATTTGACTTTTGGACCCCTCACAATAACTACACAGTTAAGACCATCAGTCTAAACTTTATCTTGCTTAGGTTTCAAAAGGCGCTCTCTTAGAATCATACAACTTTGGAGCTGGAAAGACTGCATGACCTTAAAATTCAGGATTTGGCTAACAGATCTATCTTCACCTTGCCCCCCACCCCCCTTAGTGCTGTTCTGTAATCTGCGAAATCTAGAAAATTTCTGAAAAGCAATGAATTTCAGATAATCCATGTAATCCCAGGGCATGGCTCAGTAGTGGCTGCCTGGAGATTTGATATGGGAGTAGGAGAGGGTGCCTTCTGCCCTTCCATTAAATGAAAGACCCCAGTTACTCATTAGAGACACTTGGAAGATCCTTGTACCAAAACTTCCTTTTGTAGATAACCAACCACCCCAGGGGATCAAAATACTCCTAGATGGGGGTAAGGTAAAGAGAATGAGAGAGGAGTTTTGCTTTTTAAAAAAAAGTTCACCCTAATACTATGTCTAAGGAAAGGGAGGGAAGAAAGGGTAAGAGTTTAGAGTTGTAGGAATTTATGAGCCAAAAATTGCAGGCTGCCTCTTTAGGGTGGAGGGTTATTAAGATGGGGGGGAAAGGGTCATTTTGCCAAAATGATATTTAATTTTTTTAAAGGCATCTACAAAGTCACTATTAAGCTCCAGGCACTAAAACAAGCCCATAAAATTGAAAAATATTTATCTGGAAGGGTGGCAAGACTAATAAAAGTTTTATGAATGTTTTACAACTGTCCTGTCAGGAAGCTGGCCGCTCACTCACCTCCCTCCCATCAAAAAACATCACCCACACACGTGCATGTGCTCAGGCATGAATGCATGCAAGCATGCACACATGCACACACACATGAAGGGCTCATGCAGGTGCTGCGCTCTGTATGGGAATGGCTAGGCATTGTAGGTGAAGGAGAGTGGAAGAACGTCTCCCCTTTGGCTCATAAGAGTTGTCGGGGGCACGCATTCCTTTGGCTACTTGCCAAGTGTGTCTGGTGGCAGGGGAGTGTGAGCCATTTTTCTGTCCCAGCTAGCTCCTCCAGGGAGTCCACATCATTATACTGTATTCTGTGGTGTCCTTTGCATTCACCCGCTCAGGTATATCTGGAGCACTTTATACTGTAAGGTGGAAGGGAGTGCTCCCCATTGCCCAGCCCCATGTGCATCACTGACATCTGGGGGAGACACTGAGTGAGGCCAGTCTAAAGGTCCTATCTATAGCAGGCCCATGTATATCAGCAGTCTTTGTAATAGCAGAGGAGTGGGGAGTAGCTGAACAAAGCAGGGCCTTGGAGGGAAATGGAATACTATGCCAGAAAGAATGACAGGGAGGATTCAGAGAAACTTGAGAAGACCTCTCTGACTTGATGTACAGTGAAGCACATAGAGTGAGAGGAACAAAAAGCCCAATGACTACAATGACATATAGGAAAACAGTGCCCAACACTAAGGAATCCCATCACTGCAGAGGTATGATGTCACATGGAGCAAGAAGGGGATGAATATGTTTTCAGAGAGGACCAGCAGGCTGAGGCACTGTGCTGGTTATGCTAAGGTAGGGTTGGGGTAGAGGCACTCACTGGAAAGTGACTGAATCTTTGCATTGAAACTTTTCTTAAGGAGTCTTGGTTTAAATACCAGCTCTGATACTGATGGTGTGATCACAGGCAAGTCATAGAACATCTCTAGGCCTCAGTTTTCTCATTTGTAAAATTGGCAGGGCAGACTAAATGACCTCTGAAGGTTCCTTGCAATTCTATATCCTATGAACCTAAATCACTATTTTTCTGAGCCTAATTTTCTTATCTGTAAAATGGGGATAATAACACTTATTTCGCTTACACCCCAGGGATGTGATGGGCATAGTGCTTTATAAAGTTTAAATTCCTTTGGTTACTGGTATTATAACTATATATTACCAGATGCCCAAGATCTGTGGATTTTATTCTTTGGCATATTGTGTTTACACAGTGTTAACAGCTACTCTGGGCTAGGTTCATGGTAATTAGGTAGGTCTTGAGTTGGTTTAAAAAACAACTTCCTTCAAGGTCAAACATGAAGTTATCTCAGTCTTCCTGTAGACCCTATCATGGGTAGAAAAGGGGGATACCTGATATGGTCCCCAAGATCTAAGATCCTGGAATCTGTGAAGAACCTTGAGAAGAACATTATCAATTATCTCCAGATTCCTGTTTCTTTTTAAAATCATGCATAACAGCAATTTCTTTTCCTTAAATGAAGAGTTAAACTGAAAACCACTTTGCCCTTCAGAGTTAGCCCCAAATAAAATTCCAGTTTACCTTTTAGTAAGAGAGAGAGAGAGAGAGAGAGAGAGAGAGAGAGAGAGAGAGAGAGAGAGAGAGAGAGATTTAATAAAAAAAAAAAACCCACAACACTAGATTCCACTCTACTAAGGAAGTGATAGGCTCTCTTGGGCATGGTCTTAAGTACTCTAAAAGTCTGATCCTAAAAGCCCTTTAGACCCCACCCCTAACCCTCCACAAAAAAAGCCATTGTAAAAAGCCAATAATAAATGAATAAACATGTAAAAGAAATTAGGTTTGGGAAACTAAAAATTTTAAACTGAAGCTGCACACCAAAATCAGTTCTACTGTTTCCCCCTGAATCTGGTAGCCTAACTGATTAGCTCACATATATTTTCTGGGCTAGTAACAATTTTGGCTGATGAAAGACTGCTCGGTTATCATAATAACTGACATAATGGTTTAAGTTTACTATGTATTTTACATACATTATCTCATTTAATCCTCATGACAACCTTGTGAGGTAGGTACAATACAGATTACCTCTATTTTTTACAGATGGAAAAACTGAGGCTCATCAAGTAACATCCTACCTGTCTCTGACTTCAAGTCCAGCATTCTTTCCACCACTGTCTGTGGTCTTTACAGGATTTCATTAGCCTGATCAGTTTCCTCAAGCAGGATGTAGCAGAAAGCATACAATTCTCAAAGTCGGGAGATCTGGCTGGATTCTAGTTTAAGTTCAGTCTGTGGATGGCTGTGTGACCTCAGGCAGGTCACTCCATATCTCTGCTTCTCTAAAATAAGGGAGTTGGGCTAGATAATCTATAAGATCCCTTTCAACTCCATGACTGATCCTTGGAATGAATTCTCTTCAGTCTCATTTACTAAATAGGCTCCAAGAGTTAAAGGGTAGATGTACTCACAAAAACAAGCCATTTACTTCTTGAGCCTGTATATTTACTTTTCTCAAGTACCACTCCTACAGGGTCCAGGCAGAGGCTAGCTGACTATTTGCCAAAGATACAGTATAGGAAATTCAATCATCAAGATGGGGAGGGTATCCAGAAGTCTTTAAGGCCCCTTCCAGCCCTGAGAATGATCCTAATACTTCCTTCTTCTACCAGAGAGATCTCAAGAGATGAAATCATTGCCTGAAGCAGTGTTCCATTTGCCCAGCCCAGCGGAGAAAACAGCCTATTTCTGCATGTGCTGCTGCTTGCTTCTCAGGCTGATATCACAGGCCTTCCATGGGACAGCTCCATTTCTCCTAGCTGAAGGATAATAGTGGGACCATTCCCAGGGCACTGCTGGCCAGGCAGATGGTTTTTGTCCACTGGGTTGTGTTTGTGTTAATCACAGATATTTTTAACATATTGTGTTACTCCATCCATCTTTGTGAACAGCCCCGTCTTGTAAAATTCTTTTAATTATGTTATTTTCTCTCCCATATCTTTATCATCTACAATTATTTATAATATCATTGTCTTTGTTTCAAACACTGGGTATAAACATTGTTGTAACAGTTCTTCGATGGGGTTCATATAATTTTTACAATTGCTTTGAAATGCTCCAATGGTTGAGGGGGAGGAGATAGGTCATTCTTTTATTTAGAAAATGCCTGCTCTCTCTTCTTGGTTAAGTGTTCCTCTGTAGGGGTGAGCATGATGGTGACTTCCCTTAGAAAATGGTACTTCTTCAGCCAGGGTGGGGCAGGTGGGGGGGGATTCCTGTGGGTTGTTCACTTCTGGGAGAGCGGGGTGGGAGGGGATTCAGAGGGAGAAAGAGTCTGGCAGGAGTTAGGGCTCCCTTGGATTAGGTTTCAATGTAACGTTCCCGATAGAGATCAGGGCAGCATCCCCAAAGTGCACCGCCAGGGTAAAACGCCAATGAGCAAGACAGATAGCTTGTTTTTATTTTTATAGAGATTTTCTAAAACCTCAACTTTCACCCCTCAGCCCTCTATTTCCCCCCCTCCTCCCACCGCACTCCTTTCTCAGTCATCTCCTTACTCCATCTGCCTGCTACATTTAATAGAACGCTGGGTTTTCTGCCTGACAATGCATATCACTGGGTGGAGACAAGTGCGTGCTCACTTCAGCCACCTCATTCCTATTATCAAATGAAAATCCAAGCCACCTGTTTCAGTCAAAACTTGTTATTCCAAAAAGGAACTGCTGGTCCAGCCTGCTAAGCTGGAGTAGGTCAAACGTCCTGGAAGGAGGCCCACCTCCAAAGGGCACTTGGAGAACTCCGAGTGGGCTGCCTCTAGCAACCCTCCTGGCGGTGTCTCACCTAACTGTCCTCAGATGGCCCTCTGGCCACCTCTCAGATAAAAATGCCATCAGTCTCTCTGGTGTGGCCTTGCCACCCTGGTGGCCCCAGTAACACTGGTAGAGAATTGGAATATCCACGTAATAATAACTGACAATACAGTGCTTCAGCAAAGGAGAAGGTGGGTGGGATGGTCATTGAGAGCAAAGAGCAAGCATTCAATTAGAGCTCTAGTCTAGGCTTTGTCACTGCTGTTGGGATGGCAAAGGACAGATGACTCACCTCCTCTAGGCTTCAGATTTCCCATCTGTAAAAGAGGGATGGATTAGATGATTGCTCTAATCTAGTATTCTCTGATTTCACATTCATGTTTGTGGTTTGAGACAGTCAGAAATCAAACGACAGATACAACATGATGTCTAAGAGATCCAAAGGTTGACTTGGCCCCATCACTTAGGCCTTCCATTCTCATTATTCATCCCTGTTCCTTTCTTTCCCCCCTCCCTCCTGGGGCTGGATGCCCTTCTCCCCAGTGGATTGGGATTACATCCTCAGTTGGGCCACTAAATGACTGAAAACTGACTTGTAGTTACTAAGGCGTACCTTATTTTCACTCAATCCCACACATGAATTCTTCCTTTGCCTCTCAAATTATGGAAGCCTTCAAAGATATTTTGGAAACATTGAGCATTCCATGCCTGACAGCTTCAGAAGGAGTGTATGCTAATGACATCATAAAGGAATAAGCCTGTTATATTGGGAAGACACATTCTAAGATCAAAGCCATTTTCTTCCAATAAGGAAGTTCAGTGGATCACAGTAAAGAAGTTTTGGTCATACATTTGGATGCAGAATAACAACCTAATATTATCACATTTAGAGAGATGGGATCTTCTCCCATTATCTATAAAAATGAAACCTTTGACCACCTAGCCAGCAAGATAAAACAGACAATGAATGCTGGAGACAGATCACAAAGCTAGAATGAAGGTAGTTCTGTGTGGTGTTTTCTAAGTATATGGGATATGTAGAGGTCTCTCTCTACTTTAAACAGAGCAGCTGAGAATTTCTTTGTTCTTAACATGCTTTTTTAGAAGGATAAGCATAAATGATGAGGGAAAGTGCTACCCTGGCACTAATTCTAACCAACAAAAACTGCTTGCTGAAGCAGAAATGACAGGAACCTTGGGAAGAAGTGGTCAGTCCATCTTAGAGTTGATGACAAATAAGGAAGGTCCCACTGAGAAGTCTAGTATACCTTAGACAATGGGAGAATAGACTTCAAAAGAGTTGATAAAAAGATAAGGTAGAACGCCATGGTCCAATAGTCAATAAGAGAAACTCAAGAGAGATAGGAGACCTTCAATAATAAAATTCTGATCACACAAACAGAAAATATTCCCCAAAAGGAGTTGCTTGCACAGGAAATGCAACTCAAAAACAGTTAAGATTTTTAAGATCTACACACACACACACACACACACACACACACACACACACACACACACACAGAATGGAAGCAAGATAACTGAGGAAAATATGTAAGAATGGCATCTTCCCATAAGATGGGATCTTATGGGATCTCAGAATGACCTAAGACTAAGAACAACAAAATGGACAAGAGAAAGATCAGAGAAAGGTTAGGATCTTCCTTAGGGTGAATAGGATAATCATGGAAGGCAGAGGAAAAGGAACTAACAACTTCACTTTGCTTCTATTTTCTAGACCAAGAAAGGATGATTTTCAGACCATAAGACAGAATAAAGAACAGTCAGAATAACTTGACACCCAAAATAAATGAAGAGATTGTAAGAGAACACACACTGATGCACTCAATTAGTTCAAATCCTTTAGTCTATAAGCTAGGAATCCCAGAGTATTAAAAGGACTTGTTGATGTGAATGATGAACTGATAATTGATGAGATACAAAGAATCTTGGAGAATGGGAGTGCTGTCACAGGAGTCAAGACTGGGAAGTGTCACTGCTTTTAAAAAGCCTAAGAAGGTAGATTCTTAAAACTTTAGGTCATAAAGTTTGACATTTATTCTTTGCAAAACTTCAAAATGCATTAATCACTATTTTCCTTTCCAAAAGTTCACAGAAGGATAGTCTGTTGAGTACCTGAAAAAAAGAGTTGTTGATTGCTAGGATATGGTTTGGAGTTGTTAAATTATACTTGCCTTCATTCTTCTGCCCACCATGTATCTGACCTGGATTTAAAAATCACACCTTCCTTTTGTGTGTTGTATTCAGCCATTAGAATGTAAGCCCCTTAAGGGCAAGGACCATATTTTTCTTTTCTTTTCTTTTCTTTCTTTTCTTTCTTTCTTTCTTTCTTTCTTTCTTTCTTTCTTTCTTTCTTTCTTTCTTTCTTTCTTTCTTTCTTTCTCTCTCTCTCTCTCTCTCTCTCTCTCTCTCTCTCTCTCTCTCTCTCTCTTTCTTTCTTTCTTTGCTTTTTGGAGAGGGGAAGGTAGGGCAATTAGGGTTAAGTGACTTGCCCAAGGTCACAAGGCTAGTTTTGTGTTAAGTGTCTGAGGCCAGATTTGAACCTAGGTCCTCTGTTCTCCAGGGCCGGTGCTCTATTCACTGTGCCACCTATCTGCCAGGACCATATTTCTTTTTGCTTATATTTATATCACCAATCCTTAGCACAGTGCTTGGCACACAGTAAACACTTAATAAATGTGTTTCCTTCCTTCCTTTCTTTCATACCAGATGATCACCAATGCTACCCTTCCCCCATCCTTAGTGTTACTACCTTTTAGTATGACTGAACTGGCACAATATTACAGTAATTACTGTAGTAATAACAATAGCACATTGTGGATGAAAATCTCAATTTTTAATTTTAAGGTAATACCAGTATCACTTAGTGACCATCCTGGGAGATGTTCCCATGCTAAGGACCTTAAGAAATAGCTTTCAGAAGTCCCCACTGCAATCAGCTTCAAGCTTCATCCTCTGATTATCTAGCCTCAGTTATGGGGGAGATAGAAGAGCTGCCCAGACTGACAGACCTGGAAGAGTCTCATGGTTTTCCTCAATCCCACTTACTTTTCCCCTCAATTCACTCTGAAAAGCTAGAAATTAAGAAGGAATTCATGAGGCAACCAGGGACAACTAGAAGCCCTGGGCAAATAAGGGCATGGGGCAGGGTGATCAAGGTGACAGGTGATGCTCTCACTTTAAATTTACCAAATAAGTGTTTCCAACCCACTGCCTGGGGACCAGCTGCTTGGGGCTAAGATTTCACTGAAGGATTGCTTATTTTTGCACTTGATGGAAAATGCAATTTGATTCTCCATCACCCTTTTCCCCTTTTAAGAAAGAAAAGAAAACCCCATATTCACTTCACACATTATTCTCTATCTTTTCACCCCTCCTACAGTCATAACTACCACATGGGGAGACTGGATGGGGTCCCAACTCTGGTCCTGCAATTTATCAGCTGCATTAATATAGAAAGGTCATTTTATTTCGGGGGCACAGTCAAGATGGCAGAGTAGAAACAGGACTTCCCCGGGGCTCCGACTTCCACCTTCCCCAATTCATGTAAAAGGGGACTCTGAACAAACTTTGGAGCTACAGAACCTACAAAATGACACAGAGAAACTAATGTCCTGCTGAGGACAACCCGGCAGCCCTGCATGGAGTGGCCAGTGCCCAGCTGGAGGGACTCCAGAACACCAGCAGCTGTGGTGTTTCCAGAATTACCAACACATAGATGCCAAGGAAAAAGTGAGAGGTCAGTGCAGTATGGACTCTGGGATCCAGTAGTTGGGAGTGCGTTGGCCTTTGCCCTGGGGCGAGAAGCCGCTGAGGGCTGTGGCATAGTCGCCGCCATGTGGCAGCTTCAGCTCCTGGCATGCAGAGTGTATGGGGACCAAGCTACCAGTCTGAGGGGTAATTGCTCTTGCTTTAACCTGCTTGGATCTGGATTGCAGTTTAGGGTGGAGGTCCTGGGGTGTGTGACCAGCTTGCCAGAGGGTGTGGAGGCTTCAGAGAGGCCACCCAACTAATATCTCCAGCAGCTGAGAAAACCCCAGCGTTTGGGACAGAAGCTCCCCTGTCTGGTGGCAGAGTCTTACTGTGGCAAAAAGCCCAAAAGTCAAGCAACTGAGTGGCAACATGACCAGGCAAAGCAAGCAAAGCAAACAGAAGAATCCAACATTAGACTCCTATTTTGGGGGCAAAAAGGATCAAAGCATGGAACAGGAGGAAGACAGTAAAGTCAGAATTCCTGCACCAAAAGCTTCAAAGGAAAATACAAACTAGTTACAGGCCATAGAGGACCTTAAGAAGCAGATAAGAGAAGTGGAGGAAAAATTGGGAAGAGAAATGAGAATGATGCAAGAAAATTATGAAATGAGAGTCAACAACCTGACTGAGGAAAATAACACCTTAAAAATAGACTAACTCAAATGGCAAAGGGGGTGGAGTCAAGATGGCGGAGTAGAAACATTTTATTTCTCTGATCCTCAGTTTCCTGACCTATAAAATGGGTATAATCATATCAACATTTTCTACTTTATAGGTGTGGTTGGTAAATACACCATATACATGAAAGCTATTATTATTGTAATCATAAAAAATATCTCATCTCTGATGCAGCACTTGGTACTTTTCAAAGTACTTTTATAGGGTCATAAATTTGGAGCTGGAAGAAATCTCAGAGGTCACCTAGTCCAAAGTCCTCATTTTACAAATGAAGAAAACTGAAGCCTAGGGGACTTGCTCGGGGTCATGTAGGCAGGGCTGTTGAGACAGGATTTTAGTGAAGCTCTTCTGGATCCAAATCCAGGATTCTTTCCAATGTGCCACTTAGGCTCATTTGAGCCTCATGGTAGCTCTTGGAGGTGAGGGTAAAAGGAGTAAGATCTGTGCTTGAAGATACTAGTTTATCAGTGGCCCGACTAAGGGAGTCAGGACTCCTGGACCTGTGCTCTTTTTCCAAAAGATTTCTAATCATGTCCCTTCTGTGGCCGTTGGTTTGTAAGCTGAATAAACCTTTGTGGTATAATCAATTCAAATGAACTCTATAAACGTTTCTGTGCAACGCATCGTCCAAGGCACTGAACACTGTGTTGTCAAGGTGACTCTCATTTCAGTCATTAATACAATCAATCATTCGTGCAACAAATATTTACTAAGCACCTGCTCTGTGTGGGGCCCTGGGCTTCCACCCTTACACACAAAGTGATCGTTCTTGTCCCCTCTCCCCCTCCCCCACCTCCACTACCTTTATGTCAAAACAAACAACACAAATCAGTTGGGTTTCAGAGACAGCCAAAGCTGGAAGCTCAGATGTGAAAGCCCAGTGCTTCCCTGACTCCCTTACCCAGTAGCCTTTCCAGAGCTGTCTCCATCCCAAGTCTTAGGAAGTTCTAACTTCATCACAAGCTGCACAATTTTTCAGGAGGCGAAGAGGTTATCCTGTGGTCAGGCAAACTCCCTAGAGATGTCAAGAAGGTGAACCTAACCTTTGGAGTCTCATATAAACAAACAGATGAACATGGAGAGCCTTGAACTGAGGCAGAGCTGTTTATCTAACCCATGACCCAGTGTAGACATCAATCCCTGCCTGATTATGGGCTGGCACACTCTAGGCCAGGAGGCCAGCCTCAACACTTCTCTCCTATTTGCAACCATTTAGGGTCCAGGGGGAGTTCTGACAGGCTAAGTCCTATGCAGATAATACCTTTGGCTGATACCACGTTTTATTAAGCCTGGCTCAGATGGCCCCAATTAATAAGTCACCATGGAGCAGGGGGAAGGGAACTGAAGTACTCCTCTGTTCTGATCATATGGTTACATTTCCAAGTTCCTGTCTTATTTCTTTTATTCAATTAATGGAATTCTCCTTCTCCCCCTTGGAAAAAAAATACTCCATTCCTCTTCCATCTTGCTATCGTCAGTTCTCATTACTTCCTGCCAAGGTTAAGCCTAGACAAAACTGGCAAGTCAGCAAAATGTGCCTGTGGCAGTCCTCGGCTCCTTTCCATGCCTGGTCCCCCCACAAGTGACACTCCCTTCTCCCTCAGGTCCATTCAACCACTTGTGCCCTCGGCTCTATCCTCTTTCAGTACCTGCCTAAAAGCATCTCCCTACAGAAAGCAGGCCTGTTTCCTTGGACTACTAACAACAATGAACATGACTCTGTTCGCCAAGAAGCAGCAGGGCAGCATGAAAATCTTAGCAAGCTCAGTCAGAAGCCTGGGGAGGGGTCCGGGCACTGGCCCTTCTGTGGTACATAACTGGGAACAAGGAATGGGACTTTCTCAGAGCTCCAGTTTCCTCATCTGTGGAATGGAAACTCGGCCTACCTCCCCAGGGCACCAACCTTTAAAGTGCTGTGAGAACTATGAGCTACTGGTCTTACGTCTTCTCCTGCCACATTTGTCCACACCCCTGTGCACTCTCCTTTTGTCGTCAGTCCCAAATCTGGCGAAATCAGGTTTCAGAAGGCTGGCCCCACAGCTCCATTTCTTTTGTGTCTCTATAGAGCACGAGCAAATGCTCCCAGCATAAGGTGCTCAGTAAATGTTGACAAGGGACTGGCTGTCCTCACGATGAGCAGGCTCAATACTTATGCCGACATGCTCCAAAGGGGCACTTCTTAGTATGTGGGCATTCTGACATGCTCTGGGCATACACCGCCAGACGCTACTGTGTGTGCTCATTCCACACCATTTCAGGAAATGGCGGTTTGTATGTCTCAGTGTGAGAATCAACGTAGTCACTTGAGTGTGTGGGAAGCTGCTGCCTGTCCTTGGCTCCTTCAGTGTGGATTGTAACCCAAATGAAGGATCTGGACCATCAGGTTCCTTCCAGCTTGAAGTTTGTGGTCCTATGACATAGCACATGTCATCCCCTTCCTCAAAGGCAGGTAAGGGTAGGTGGACAGACAGAATATTGTATTCTTTCAGGTTCCACCTGGAGCTGCTACATGAAAAGCAGGTTTCGTCCCTGGGTCTAGAACTGGCTTGCTATGTTGTTTTGGGCCCTTCTCCATTCATCAGCTCTATCCCCTGCAAACTGGAGACATAAACACTTTCTTTACAGCCTCAAAAAGATGATATAGATTACTGAGATTAAAATATGGAATGGAGTGCTTTGGAGAAAATCTCTAGCTAGGCAATAAATATTATTGTTACTACAATTATTATGGTTAGAAGTGGGCAACACTAAGCACACACACGCGCACATACACACATACACACTCCCCCAGATTAAGTCTAAATGAAATAGGCAAAAGATAGTAACAGGTTGTTTTTGGTTATGGTCAAAAGGGCCCTTTCTAGCTCTAAATTTATGATACTATAGTCATGATAATGAATGTCTATCCTTTGCTGATCAGGAGTGAGAAAGGTATGATCACAAAGAAACAGAACACACAGTATTAGCCTCTCCCCCTTGTTCCCCAAGGGCATGCAAAATTCTATTGATTATTATCTAGTCATCTCCTAATAATTAAATCCTCAGATGAGAAATACCCACGAATGATCTATGATGGGAAGGTACATATCTAGAAACTCAAGGTAATAGCAATTTGATGTGTCCTAGGTCCTCTCAACTTTTCTCCTCTGGCTCCCCGGTTGTTCTGCAGACACAGAGCCCCAGGTGTCTCAATGGATTACAGAACAGACCCAAATGGTAAACACATCAACCTAAAATAAGCCTGTGAACTGACTTACATGATCAGTCGTAAAAATGTTTGTTATATCCTTTAACAATTTACGACTGGCTGCAGACAGATTCTCGTGATACATAAATGGCTCAGATTCAAAAGTTTCCACTTGGTTGTACTTCAGGTTTGGGAGGTTTGGCTTGATTTGTCTTAAGAAAGGGGCATTGTCAGAGCCCATAGATCTCATAGGCCTCAACTTATAGATTTTTATCATGTGGGTAGTGCTTGTTTTTAATTTGCTTTCGTCTAAGTATCAGAAAAACCTGTTGGTCACCATGTTGGAACTGGTCCCTGTTATTTGTGGCCAGGAGCAAGTATTCAAACTGTAAGTATAACTTGTATTTTCAACCAGCTTTAGGGGAAAAAAAAGTCTTGAAATAAATTTATAATTAAACTATCATTTTAGTTCTAAAGGGTCTTTCTGTGCCTCCAATAGTGAATACCTACTTGCAGTAGGTTAGAGAAGAGCCTCCCTTTTCCCAATCCTAGGTCACACTGTTGTTCCTGAAACAATATGCAATCAAGAATAGACTGACTTTGAATTAACTGTGCCTGGAATAAGTGATTAACATTAAAACTGTAACTATTTCCTTATGTGAACATCTTCAGCAAAATAAGGAACTGTTTTTAAGAATGATTAGGTGTGGTACAGGATGGTTATCAGATAGTCTCAGCCTGGAAAAAGGGAGAACAAGAGCTTTTACGCCTTCAACTGTGGTAGAAGAAGCTAAGTTAATTATAAGGAAAACGTCCCGGGAGTAAGGCTTGTACAATACAAGAACTAGCAACTCAGTTCTCTTCTCTTTAGAAAGGGCAGATATTTAATCAGGCTGTTAGAGGCTGGGGGTTGGAATAAGTCATCTCTAGAAAGCTTATCCATCTGACTGTATAACTCTATGAAAGGCCTAAAAAATTACAGAGTGCAATTTCTAAATTATACAAGGGTATACAAGGCCTGGACCTGTGATGCCACTGACATAGGAGACTCTATCAATGAAGACTGGTACCTTCTTTACAACTCAGTCCCCGAGAGTTGCTCTTAGGGTTTGAGTGACACCATCATTGGGTGTCTGAGGTGAGACTGACACTCTTCTCCTTCCTAATTGAGTGCAAGGTTCAGGTTGTCTTTGTCAGTTGGTTAAAGTCTATATAAATGAAGCCAAGGATGTGGGTTTGATAATCCCCTGTAGATCAATGAGCTTCACAGAAAGAAAACTCTGCCTCATGCCACCACCCATTAGCCTCGGCCAGCTCTCTGATGACCATAAGCCATTGGCTGTAAGAGGAAGCCAGCAGGAAAGCCTGTCTAGATAACTGAGCTTTGTCTATTGTCTTCTTCATCCTCATGCCCCTCTCACTAGGTCCCATGGAATGGTTTCACAGTAAGACTTTAATAAGTGTTGGGGTCATGTATAAGTGTGTCTATATCCCATCCTTTTACAAGCTCACCTCAAAGAAGCCCAAGACTCAGAATCTTAGCTGTAGAAGGGACGTACCTTAGAGGTCATGAGGAAACAGGCTCACAGAGATGAACAGGCTGGTCCAACGTCACACAAGCATTCGATGTCAGAGGCAGGCCTTGAACCCCGGTGCAGAGGCACAGATGTCCACTTGCCATGCACAGAGGATGCTTCTGCTCCAACATAGGTTGGATTAGATGAGTTCTGAGGTTCCTCCTAAGAGAGTCTGGGATTCCTCAGGCCTCCCATGGGGTTCTTCTGAACCACACCACACTGCCTCTATCATCATCACCACCAAATGAACACCTTTACACATTTGACTCACATCTTTTTTTTATTGGTTGATCCATCCACTGATACAGACTACAATTTCTCTAACACCTTAGTAGATGGTCATCACATGATGGTGTGGCTAAAACATTTATCACTTGATGGCCAGTCTTTCACTGATGAGCCTCCAAACTGTTATAAGAGAGAATCAAGCTAGGCTGGACCCACAGCAGCACACAGTCCATTATTGGGTTTGTACCTAGAAGTCCTTTAAGCTGGTGGGAACTACTAGAGCACATGTTCCATTTAAGAATTTAAGAATCCAGGGTCACCTCTGCATCATAATAAGGCACTTACACAGGATGTATGTGGAGGACAAAATAATTATGCACTCACAAAACTGCAAAGCAATAATGAAATTTCCTCAGTGATTGATTTCACTAATACCATCCAGAAAAAAATGGCGTCCAAGAAATATCAACATTTATGCATAGTAGCTATGCCTTTCTGGGGAAAATACTTAATTCCATCATGTGTATCTGCTGCATACTGGTCCTGGGACCCACGTATTTTTCCACTTGAAATGGAGAGTATCTAAGAAATTTCCTAATGTAGGCTGAAAATGTCAAGTGTGCAGAAATTTCAGACCTGCCAATATCTTTCAGTACAAGTCAATTTGGTCTTGGCAGAGGCATTTTTTACAAGACAGCTGATGAAAGCCTCTGGTTGAAGGCCTAAAGACAGATTCTTGGAGTTGCATAAGAGCCCTGCAACTGTTCCAGAGTAGTGGGGTAAAAATGGGGTGGTTAAGTAGGTAGGAGAAAATTATAAGAATAGGGAGTAAAAATAAGAAAACCAGGTCCTTTTCAAACCCCAGAGGGAATAATTAATCAAACAGAACCATTGTTAATGGAGGTGATTATAAGAACAGAAATTAATACTGGGTTAGGCAATGATATCTCCATTTCATTGACACTCAGTTCTCTTCTGCTCCAAAAGAAGCTTTCTTTTTGTAGTACTCTGAGAAATTTTTCACTGAAGTATTGTCTTTCAGGCTCAAACATTTCTCATGCTCATACTGTCTTGCTATATTTAGTGCCTTGCACACAGCAGGAGTTTACTAAAAGCTTGCTGGATTGGAATGGACTAGATCATCTTTTCTCCTGGGCTCCAAATGAACAGTGTCTCAAGAGAGGAAACCTCTTTGGGGAGGTGACAGAATAAGGGGTGCAGTCTAGGAAACAGAATTTCATTGGTAATGGTGGTGGCTTCATTCTCATACCTTATCCTGAGGTTATCTGTGTATCTCATCTGGAGGAGGGACTAATGGAGAAGAGGATATGTACAGACAGAGCTCAAACAGGTTAAAAGGAAAATAACCAGCAAGGAGACTTTTGGGAAGAGTGTTCCTTGCTAGCAAGGTTATGAGCTCAGCTTTTACATTAAGAAAGGAATTTTAATTCAGGATAGAGGGGATTTTTTTTTCTCTTTAATTTTCTTTGTTTCTTTTCTCTTAAAAAATAACTTTTACTCCTGAATTATATGGACTGTGCTTCCTGGAGCCAACTATGGGCTTTGGAATAGGCCCATTAATCAACTCTGACATACTGGAGTCAGAAACCGGAAATACTTCAGTTTATTTTATGTAAAATACTCTATGCAAAAGTTCAGCCCAGGGTGGCACCATCATGTCTCTACAGCAGCGCCACAGCCGTAGGGCATTTTAAATGCCAAGATATATGCTTCTAGGGAAGTCTTGGGGGATCTACCCCTTTTCACATATCCTCACCATTTAAAAAGACATCCAGAAAACAAATGTTTGAGGAGAAAAATCTCTAAGTCAAGTAAATATGTAGGACTGCTCTTCAGGAGGGAAGTGGACTCTTAATTACCATCTGTTTCAAGAGACAGACTGGACTGCAAGCCTGTTCTTGTTGAAACAGGCCTTTAATGTGCAGTCATGTAACCAAGTATAATTGTATTAAGTTCTGAATGTAATAAAGAGTCAAGACAAAGGGGTCTTATTTGCAATGTACCTAATGGAGCCAGGAGTGTGGCAGGAGCAGCTGAGAAACTGAGCTGGGCAGACTTCTGGATGTTGGGAACATGAGGTTGGCCCCGACAATGGGCACCACTCAAGCTGATCCAAACATTAAAGGGAAACCACCTTCTACTTTGTTGGTATTTTTATGGTGGAAAATGTGTGCCTGTAGACTACCACTTAGGGAAGACAAAATAGTCAAGACCCAAGAAGCCTTGGAATGCAAGCCAGGTCTCTGAGCGGAGTGATCTGTTAGGTTTGAGGATTACCTGGCATGCCAGCTTCTCCTCTGTAAGGCTCCCTTTTTTCATGTGTAAAATGGGAATATTAAATAACTAGCTCTTTGCTACCGATCAGGAATAATGAAACGATTCCATCAATAACACTGCTCCCATTTACTTGGACCATCTCAGAAGGGGCTGCTACGTAAATAGCCAACAAGAGAAACAAAATCAGTGGTGATAAGGGAATGAAGAACCAAACACTATTATTATAACTTAAATCTTCAAGGAAAAAAAATGAACACATCACTTACTAAACCAAGTATCTGCATTTGGGATGTTGTTTCAAGAAATAATTTTAAGTAAATAATAATTCTCACTGTCTACTGGAAATGTGTCCAAACATGGTCTCAGACATCCTCACAGTGGATAAACTGAAGAGTTATAATTATTTAAAAAATATATTTAAAACTAAAGTTTTGATTTATGCCATATGGAGCCTCTACTTGGAGCCTTAAGTGTTGGGCATAATTCTTCCATACCCTGACCTCAAAACTGAAATAATAGGAGACAGTGGGAACAAAAAGAAGACACTATGTTAGCCAGACAGGATCTTTCCCTTCTTCGACAATTTTCATGTTTAATGGATGCAGAGTACCTGGGACAGTACTCTTTAAAAAACTAAATAAAAGATAAAGCAAAAAACCTAATCATAGATACCCTTACATACTGAGAGTCAACCACCTTAAATCAAAGAGGGCAGATTCCCAACTTCTATTGAATATTTCCAAAGTTATTATCGGCGTAGTTCTTCAATGTGATCAGAAAGCCACAGAATCTTAGGAAATGGAAGAGACATCTGAGACTAACCTGGACTGAAAGAGAATCACCTCAACTACCTGCCTGGCAAGCGGCCCTCCAGACTCAGCCCTCCAAGGAGGGGCCCTACTCTGTTTTCTGATCCCTTTGATCTTTGTCCAAAGTCTTTGCTTTATCACCCCATGTTTGCATCTTTGCCACTTCTATCTATTGTTTCAAGTTCTGCTGGTGAATCCTTCTTCCACACGACAGCCAGACTTCCAGATTCTTGAAGAGAACTAGCATGCCTCCCTGCAGGCCTCTCTTCTTTAGGCTATCTTCCTCCATCATTCCATGCACGCCTCCCAAGCACGGTTAGATTTATGTGTGTCAAGGAGATCACAAAAGAGGAGTTTCCTTTAGCAGTGCTCTTCTTCACTGTTTTATGGGTTACAAAATCACCCAAGGGTTGTAGGTCATAAAGCAGAAAGGGTGAATTTTCTAGAATTTAGTAAGAATCACTCCCAAAGTCCAAAGTAATGAAATGTTCACCCCCTCTCCACCTTTTTTTTGGGGGGGGGGGCACCACTCATCTGTTTTCCAGTCAGAAAATGTTCAGCTTTGCTCTGTTTTAGGTATGACCTAACTACACCCTACCTCCTCTTTCTCTCTCAATGTTTACAACCCCCAAATATTTGAGAATATAAGAGAACAACACTATAGGCTAGCAAAAGAAAAAGCTAAGCCATTGACTGGCAGGAAACCCTGCCCCAGTCTTGGTAATTGCGTTTGATAGAGAGGGGCCTGCATATGGTTGGTAGCTCGGGACTTTCCTTTGGTTCTGTTGCTACAGAGACAATTTGGCACTTGGGAATCAAAGTCCAGGGTCAGACTTGCCCAGGGCATAAGAAGAGCTAAAGCAAACATGGAAGTCTTTGAATGGAGAATGGATGATATTTGCCAAGAACACAGGGGGAGGGTTCAGGTTGGACAACATAGACTCTGAGGTCCCTTCCAGCTAAGACTCTGATCTCTGAAGAAGCACAGCACAGCGGGAAGAGGGGCAGATCTGGAGTTAGAAATCCTGGGTTCCAGTCCCAGCTCTGTTACTAAACTTGAGATGGGATGTCACACAAATCACTGTCACCCCCTGGACCTCAATTTCCTTACCTGTAAAATGAGTGGGCTGGCTAAGGATTTAGGGTTAGAAGGGACTTTCTCAGGTTTCCATAGGTAATAAACCAGCTTAGATGTGGTACCCACAGTTTCCTAGTTCCTTTCAGCCTTAATGTTCCCCATGTCTATCCTCTCCCAAAAGGACATTCTTTAAAAACATCTAACTCCTCTTTAGCAAGATGGCTGACCTTCTGCATGGTACACCAGGGATATACAAACTTATAGAAGGTGCTTATTGAAGGTCCACCCTCTTTCCACCTGTCATGCTTGAGGAGGAGGAGGAAAATATGCTTATTCCCAGCTATGAAGTCATCAACAAGAAGAGGATGAAAACATGTCTGCTGTGTCCTCTTGCAGATAGTAAGAAAAATGTTATGAGAACAGAACTAGGGCAAGCTTGCCAACTAAAAGGAGATCTTGTGATGTTTTCACAACATATGCCACTGTTACACACACAGTTATATACTATTATAGACAAGCCACAAAACCGAAAGCTGGCTTTTTTAGCACTGTGTAATAATGGAGTGAGTTTATAAAGACGAAGCTTAGGCACTGCAAGATCTTATAATAACTTCACAATTAACAAAGAGTGAGTTATATTCTCCAAGCTCAAAATGCTTTATCATACTCTTTCTCTCAAATGGCTAGTTTCTGGAATATAAGTGGTAATTCTCAGTTAACCAGAATATTAAATTGATCAGAACACCCTGTTCCCTGACTATGTTGGAAAAAACGACTATCAAGAGTGAGAAAACCCAGGTTCTAGTCCCAGCTCCACTACTTATCAGCCACAGGACTTCAGCTGAATTTCTTTATCCTTAAAGTAGAGATAATCATCCTGGCCTTGTCTATCTCACAGGCTTGCTGTGAGACTTACTGAGAGAAGTGTTTTCCCAAAATTTTTATAACCATGAAACGCTAGCCAATAATAAAGCATTATAATGTCAATAAGCATAAAGTAAATTGTCTATTAAGTGGCAGATAGGATATGAACCAACAGAAAAAAATTTGATTCATGACTATAAAAACATGAATTTAAAAAATTTATTTAAAAGGCAATGCCCTTGATTGAGTAAAGCACTTAAGTCTTTATAGGCCTTAATTTTCTCATCTAAAAAAGCTCATTATCTATAATCTTCCCATCCTAATGATCTAATAATAATAATAATAATGATATTGTTAATAGCTTAACTGTGTTGTAAGGCTTGTAAAGCTCTTAATGTACACTATGTAGAAAAGCAGATCATTATGTTAGCTCACTATTAACTATTTCAGAACTCTGTGAAACAGGCATTATTACTAATACTACTACAGAGAAGGGAAAACTTAGGCTTTGAAAAGGTAAGTGATTTACCTGGGATCACATGGCTAGTGAGAATCTCAAGTGAAATCTGAATCCAGGCCTACCTAAAACGTGGTTGGCAACATTCCTGAGTGTGGTCTAACCAGACTGAAATGTAATGGGGAAATATTTAACAAACAAATAAAAATACAACAGAACATAGATAATGTTAATATGTGGTTTTCTAAGTCAATATGTGGCCTGCAGGGATCCTTATGTACAGTTTAGTAGACCTTGTCTCTTTTGGAGGTGGATACCATTAAGCTTTACCACGGGGACTCTGATCCTATAGCTTCATTAAAAATACAAATTGGGGAGAAATCTACTTATTGAATTACAGTGAGCTAACATAATAAAGTTAATACAATTTCATTCACTGAGCTTTAGAAAAAACATCTTTTAATTATTTTCTTTAAAACCTAGTAAGATTCCTTTGTACTTAGGCAGGTGCGATTTGCAGATTTATAGACAGTGATGCTTTTATGCATGAGCCTTAACATAAATCCATGGTTGTGTTTTTACAGGTATCTATACATTCACTCTCTCAAAGTCAGAGCTGGTCTTTCTATTGAAAGGTAATGGACATTGACAGGTTTGGTATTTATATCACTAGTTACTAGTATCCATCTGACCAAAAAGAAAGAAAATTGATTAAGATGTGAGCAGCGCCTTTCCACTGTGCGCAGCTGAGCCAGATCCTGTGGCTGGCCCCTGTGGTCCCTGTATTTTCTGAGGCGCTGCACTTGGCCTTGTTGACTGTCTAACCCTGGCCTCACAAAGCACCATCCTGGGTCTCTGTTTCTCCGCTTTGCTGCTACTGTTCTCCCACACAGTATAAAATTATGCTGCAAGATATCCTAAGGATTTCTTCCCCCCACCCCAATTCCCTCTCAATTCACTGTGATAGAAGGGCTAAAGCTTTCTGGCCCTCATGGAGCTCTGATTTTCTTGCTAGTAAGCTTCTATCTGACTTCTATCTAGATTGAGGGATCGAGGGAAACCCTTAAGAGAAATTCAAAGACCTGTGTACTGGAGAGAAACCCACAGTGCTGCTCATCCTAGCTTAACCCACTCTGTTGTCATATGCCCAAGTCCACAGCCTTAAAAAAGGTTTCAAGTATTTTTAGAAACTCAAATGTTACTGACTTAAATAATGAAAAACTTGTCACCCTGTTAAACTGTGCTGTAAAACCAAGGTCACAAGAAACCTAGATGGGCAGGAGCATCTCCTTCCAATGTTAAAACTTAGCCTCCCACTAGCAATGACTTCATGAATCCCTGGGGGCCTGCTCTGCTATATACCACCCCAGGGAAAGTGGATCATCTAGGGAATAAATTCATTATCTGGCTTCTGTTTTCAATCAAGAAAGCAATGTACAATTCTTGCTTTTGACTATAGTCAAAGTAGTGATGGACTAGCTTCCAGGGTCAATAAATCTTAATATCTGGGTAACAAAGGCCAACCTGTGCTTGAAGGTGACTGTCTAGTTTAATCATGGTGCCAATGTAATGGAGGTTTCTGACCCACTGCAGGCAGTAAGATTTTATGCTGCTGCATTTAATCTGTTGAGGAGGGGATCAGAAAGGGAAATGGTACCCTTTTGGCTGCTCTTCTGTGCATGCTGCATTAGCCAATATCTACCAAGAGGAGAGAAGATTTAAATGTAAAATGTCCCTGTGGGCTGGGGTTGGTTGGATTGTCCAGCAGTTGAACGGGAGGTACAAGAGGAATGGACACAACAAAGATAAACAACACGTATTTACAGCTTAAAACATAACAGGAGAAAAGAGAGGGGCCATGGACACCTCAGAATATATGCCCACCTCATGCTTCCTGCCCTCTACAAGACAACATTTTATGACAGCATGGACATTCATAACCTAAAGATTAGGCAGAATATATGAATAACACAAAATCCCTTGGTAGCCAAACATAATATTGTAAGTGATTTTATTATAACCTGAACATAAGACCATTATGTGAAAACCAATGATGTACAGACAGCAGCCACAGAATCATAACATTTTAAGGCTGGAAGAGACCTTAGAGACCTCTAGGTCACCCCTTGGCTTTCTTTCTTTCTCTATGAAAATATTTATTTTTAGTTTTCAACATTTACTTTTATAATATTTTGAGTTCTAAGTTGTCCCCCTCCCTCCATTCCTCCTTCCCCAAGACAGCAGATGTGAAATACAGTCTATAACATAGGAAGCTATACAAAATTTCATATAAATTAAATTTCATATAAATTTCATATAAATTAAATTCTTTTGGTTATAAAGAAAATTGGCATGACCCACTCAACGTGGGTCAGATATAACACTGTGCTTGAGAAGGCATGAGATTTCTGCCCTTGGAATTTCCTTTGTCTATGAGAGTAAGCAGCATGTGTGTCTTGGGGAGTGAATTAGTTCAAGTTTTAGTTACTTATTATTGGAGAAAATATAGTCATGACATTAGTGTTTCCTGGCTAAAGGCTATCACACAGTCACATTCTTCAGCTTTCCTGCTGGACCATTCAATAGTACCAATTCTGCAAAAAAGGGCCTCATCTCTTGGACATGTGCATGCAGCTCTAGAGCAGAAGCATCTTCTTATGGTCATTCCTTATGACTTTTGAGTGATTTTAGTGATTTTTTATAAATACTTTAAAAAAGTCTGGGTTTGATGAATAAGCCATCCTTAAAAAAGAAAATTTCCATATACAATTGTAAAGCAGAAAAAAGATGACACGAAGATGCAAGTGTTCATCATGTACAGCTTGGTGAGGCACGGTCATGCAGCCAGCTACTGGCACATGGAGGACTAAAGCTTAGTATTATTCTTCTGGTACACATCTCTGCCTTCCCAGCATAAGAATAAAGGCTTTGGGGCTTGAAGGTATTACCATCAAGAAGGAGGACAAGTGAGTTGACTCCAGTGACACTCATGATCTCTCCCCGAACTCTACTGTTGACAAGATCAGGATCTCAAGTTCTTCTGGATGAGCTCCCCTGCAGCAACAGTGAACCAAGAATTTCCCAAACCACAGCACAACTTTTGACCACACTGTGGCACTAAGTAGTGTGTGCCTGAGGGTTGGATATGGGAATGAAGAGAACAAGCATGCCCATTCACTGGGCACTGATATTGGGCATATGCAGAAAGAGATGGGAAAGGGAAAGAGATCATATATTCCTAGAGTCCAAGCGAAGGTCTAAGGGACTCTACCCATTTAATAATTCCTACTGTATTATGATTTCATTTATCCTACCTTGCCTAGGTCAATCTTTAGTTTCTCATAGTTACTTGGGTAAAATTGCAGAATCCTTTGCAAATTTTCATCTCTGGGTAGTTTAGATATATAAAGTACTAAAGATAATGTTACACATGGAAGAATCCTTTGAGATAATCTAACCCAACCCTCTTACTTTGTAGATAAGAAAATTGAGGCTTATAAGAGACTTGCACAAGGCCATATGACCAGCTGCTGAAAGTGTATGGACCATACTAAAGTTTTATCGTAGTATGTTGCCTCCACACAAGAAAGCCTCAATAGTCCAGAGCATTACATATTAGGCCTCACCTCCTGTAAGTCAGAGGGTTGTGTGAAGTAGGCAATACACACACACACACACACACACACACACACACACACACACAAAATCAGAATTCCTTCTATTCTTATTCTTCATTAACTTAGTGTAATCTCAGTACTTAGTTTCTTTAACTTTTTGGTTAATTTCTTGGGATCCTAAGGTTCTTAAGGGTCACCTGGTCCTAAAAGTTCAAGGGACTTAGCTAAGGGTCCTGTACCTAAGGATAGCCAGCTTCTAAGAAATGAACGCCAAAAGTTACAGTAGTTGAAGCAGTGCGAAGGGCATATCCTACCAACGCAATTCAACAACTGATGACTGTAGGAAGTTACCAGAACCACTTAAGAATCTACAAATCATACTTTTAAATAGTGAAAAAGATATACTGTACAACGCTTTCCTTAGCCTTGGTTTTGTGGCTCTGCTCTAATTGAAAAGTCATTGTAACTCACTCTAAATGAGGATGGCATGGTAGTACCCATGCAAAAAATAAATTGACATGTCCTATTAGACTTGGCTTATTTGGAACTTCTGAGAAATGAGGGGAGAAATGAGAACTTTTTTAAAAAACAGAAGTATATTAAAAGTGAATAGAGCACCCAAGTAAAAACAAACAGAAATATATGATTCTTTGTCTTATCTTGATCTCAAATTGCAGTACGAAATTTAAGATCAGTGTGCTACACCCTAGAGTTGGCTCAGTTTTAAAACCCCTCAATCAGATGCAAAGTAAAAAGGTGATGAACCGAGGCTGACCAAAAAGAGGGCATTGTTTTAAAATATATCTCCCTCTAATTCTGGAATGAATGACATGATGGATTATTTTTATTTACCTCAGAAGGCTGTTGCATTGATGAATATGGAGACAAACATATAAAATAACTTATGAATAGAGATTGCTGTGGAAAACCATAAAAAGTAGTTCCATCAGTACTACTAGCTTGACAAAAGACTCAAGGGAGGTAGAGACTGTCAGGATTCTCCTCATTTTACGAATGAAGGTAAGAGCTTCAGGAGGAAAGGCAGGGCTAGTGGTTTAAGGCATACAAAGCATTTTCCTTACAACTACCCAAAGGCCATAGTTTAAACATTATTACTGCCACTCTACAGATGAAGACACTGAGTTTCTTGGAGGTGAAATGCCTTGAAGGTGTCACCTAGCCCGGAAATGATGGAGTGGGGATATGGACCTTGGTTTCTTGGCTTTCGTTCAAGTGTTCTTTCCACTATCTGTACCACATGGATCTTGGGTCTGTAAGGAGTGCTTTCCCCCATATCATGCCTCCTCTCAGGATTGGTGGCACCTGGAAGGGTAGAGGTTTGGGAAAAGGACAGGAAGTCGAACCCTCCCCCACCCAAATTTCAGAGCCCCACAAGTTCTGAAATCAGACTGCAGAAGAAACTATCTACCTTGTCTCTCTAAGGCCAGCCCTGTTGTTCCTTCCTAGCAAAGGTGTTCAGTCACTCCTTAAGAGGCCAACCAGTTGGAGCCAGATTCCACTGTTTCTCTCAGTCTAGTAGCCTTTTTGAAACTGTCTGGTAAACATAAGCTATCACGAGTGACAGACCCACCAAGGGACCTACCCACTCCAAAGATCTCATTTCATTGCCCACTTGGCTTTTAAATAACACAAAACCAAATCTGAGGCTGTTAGGCTTAGGCTAAAGCAGCTTTTAACTTGTAGACAGTCATTTTTTTCCTCCCTTGGTATCAGATGTCTTTAGTTTATTGAAGATTCCTTAACAATTAAGGTACTTCAAAAACGTTAAGAGTAATTCTTTATAGAAGGAATCTACAGGAAAAGGCAGGCTGAAGATGTGGGGGGTAGAGAAGAAGGAGGGACAGAAGATGGTGGGTGGGACAGAGAAATCTAACCAGTTATATTTAATTAAAAAAAAAAACCCACAAACAGGATGCAGACACATTAAAAAAGCAACACTGACCTAACAATGGAATGTGAACTGTAGTTGACTCAAATGGCGTCATTACCATTTCCCTCCCCTCCCTCTGCAGCCCAGCCATCCTTAAACAGACAGAGCTGTTTAACCAGTGCTCATTTCTAAATCACCCTTCAACTTTCTAAGTGCAATGCTCAGACCAGAGGAGATGGTTCTGCTTTGTCTACTGCTGCACTCTATTCTGTGGTAAAGCACCAAGTTTGCCATAGGTCAGAGAAAAAAGAAAACAAGTTAGAGTCTTGATCTGGACCCATTTATGTCTCCTAACAAACACTGGTTGCAAAGGGAAAATACCTGAACAGAGCCCAGAAAGCTGCCCAGGAGTCTCCACTTTCTATTTGGGAATGCCCATCTGTTTATACAAGTGGGGAGGGGTGAGAAGCATATTTCCTAGATGATGGCAAAACTTCCCTTGGCTAAAGACATGTACAAGGGCTGTCCTCTGGCAGGAAACCTGGATTTTCCCATTTAATATGTGACTATGCCTGCAAATACCACTTTCCTGCTACAGGATCTGCTGTGATTACAGGTTGATTTGCTTTTCTCCCCAGTGGCTGTTTAATTACTGTACACTTCTCTCTAAATTTCTCCATCCCTCTCCGTCAGGATGAACAAGACCAGGTGCTGTTTTTGGGCACCATGAGTCACTATCTACACCATAGGCCTGCAAGAGTGGCATCTAAGACCTTCATCAGCTGCTTCTGAACAGAGTCTTGCTCCACAGTCACACTGATAATAATAGTTCTCATTTACATAGTGCTTTAAGGTCTGAAAAATGTTTCAAATGTATCATCTACTCTGATATAATTCTTGGATGATACAGGGGCTATTAGCATCATTTTACAGATAAGAAAGCTTAGGTTGAACAATCTGCCCAAGACCATGCAACTAATAAGTGTGCGAGGAGGCATTTGGATTCAAGTCTTTCAAGCCCCAAGTTTAGTATTTTATCCATTGACTTGAGTCCCAAGTCAGCATTTCTGAAACTGCCATCTCTCAGACCAGGGAATACACAAGTACCTCCTAACACACTGTCATCACCTGTACAAAAAGGCCTCCAGCAGTGGGATCCCACAGATCCTTGTCTGAATACCCTCTTAAGATGGACAACACTCACCGGGAATCCGGATCTTGAACTTTCCACTCTGGCCAAAGCCGCTTTCAATGACTCCGCTTTCTCCCGATGACAGGTGGACCTTTAGCCCCACAAAGATCTGGATGTTGGTCTCCTTCTTAAACAAGGACCGACCAATCACACCATAATCGTCAATCACCTATGTAAAAAGACAAGAGCCGTAATACTAAAGGTTAGAACTGAAAAGCCGCCTCTAGAACCATTTCCCATTAGCAGCAGGGCCAGCCCTAGGCCCAGGGTCTCCAGATGCCCTGTCTAGAGTTTTTCCACTAGTATTACATACTTGAAAAGACCTGATTGTAGCAGCTGGTCCTACATCCATTAAGACTCATTGAAAGCTCTCTTATGCTTTGGGAGACAGACAAGTGTTATAGACAACAGTCTTCATCATCTGGTGATGAGCCTCTGAAGGGAGTGAGACTGCTCATGCCTTATCACCATTCATGCCTGACACCTCTGTGGCCTGGAAGGGCCTTGCAGAGCCTGTGCTTACCTAGCTTGGTCTTCCAGGGCCAATTCTATGCCAGGATAAAAAATGGAATTGAATGGAAGTTAGTCACACAAAGAGGCCTCATTGTGTGGGAGAGTTTGCCTTGAAGCCAGGAAGACCTAAGTTCAAGTCTTACCTCTGATAATTACTAGCTGTGTGACCTTAGGCAAGTTATTTTTTCAGTGCTCTTGCAGTTCTCTAAGACTAGAAGTTGTGGAGAAGCTGCTAACCTGTACTACAGAGGGAATTTCCTCACAAGGGAGTGTCCTATATTAATGAAGTCACAAATCCAGACTCTACCCTACAAACAAAATATCAAGCCCTGGTTGAAAATTTGGGGATCTCTCTGGAAGCAGTTTGCTGAATGAATAATTTTTTTTAAGTTAAAAGGTGAACGGTTGAACAAGCTGTGGTATATGATTGTTCCATAAGATACTGTGCTATAAGAAATGATGAGCTCGATGATCTTAGAAAAACATGGAAAGACTTCTACAAAAAATGAAGAGCAAAATGAGCAGAACCAAGAGAACGTTGTATATAGTAACAGCAATAGTTTAAAGAACAACTTTAAGTGAATAAGTCATTTTGACTATTATAAATACCTAAATTAACTACAAAGGACATATGAAGGAAAAAACTATCTGTATCCAAAGAAAGAAATGAGAAATAAAAGTAGGTATAGAATAATTTTACATTTATATACATACTGGTGTCTGGGCTGGGGTGGAGGAGAGAGCGAAGAAAAAAAGGGGAAAAAAGAAGAAAATTTACATGATAACTTTAAAAGGATTCACAAGTTGTAAATAATAGATTTGCAGTTCCATGTGCAGCGATTTAAAAAAAATTATACTATGTAATGGAAATGTTTGTTTTATCCCAGAAATTAAAAGTAAAAAAACAAAAAGAGAGAGATGGACATGAGACCACTTCAAAAGAAAAAAATAAACACACACATATGGTACATAATAAGTGCTTAATAAATGGTTGCTGACACACATAAAGGGCAGAGTTCATAAATTATATCTGTGTGTATACATATGTATGCCTCTATGCCTACACACACCAGGATTCCAACGTGCACTGTGTTCATTTCTGACCATGACTTTTACTGTTTACTTACTGTGAACTAGCACTTTTGAGGGGTGGGTATTTTTTTTTCCTTTTTAAAAATCACCTTCATAATTTACAGGTAGACAATACTATATTGTGGCAGCTATCCCACATCTATTGTCTGAAGGACTAAATGGGAACATTTTCAGACTCATGGGTCTCACTAAAAACCAAACCCAGCACACCTGGAATGAACCCCCCACAGAGATCCACCTAACACCCATAAGGAGGCCAAACTTTTTTCATTATTATTTCAAATCTACAAAGGTCAAAAATCAGAAGCTTGTTTTTACCCTGTCCATTTCTCAGTAATTTAAATGAATCACTATCTCCTCCTCCCACTCTCTATTAGCACCAGAAAAGCCTACAAAAAATGCTGACAGAAGCATCTTCTCTCATCCCAATTCCCCCAAAGGAAAGAAATGAGCTAGTGAGTACAGTAGGCAAATGTGCAGTCTCCTCTGGCTACAGGCAGGATTGGAAGGTGGGCAGCTACTCTCCTCTGCTACATGGTGGGGGGAGCAACCCAATGTGTATAAATCACATCCTGATGTAAATGTGAGAAGGGACCTGGCTATTTAAAGAAACCCTCTCAAGAATCCTTTCATAAAGAATTATTTTGTTAATAGGCAACCACTTGCCAATTTATTTATTTTCTAAGTTTATATGTATGTGGTTTTGAAAAAGCAGGAAAGAGGAAAATGAAACCGATACTATGCCAAGTTGTTACAAAGGGTTTTTCTTTTGTTGTTTTTTTTTTCCCCAATAATAACAGAAGTGAGAAGAGGAAAAAAAGTAATTTTAAAAATGCTCCATCCCCATAATTTCAAACTCTACCTATTTTCCAAAACTCAGTTCATAAAGACACAGGATTCTGACCGGGAAAGGTCTTTCAAGGTGGTCTAGGGTACAACTCCTTCAAGGAAAAATGAAGCCAAGAGAGAGGGAAAGGACCTGGGCCCAAGTCACATAGCAGACCTAACTACTGCCATGCCAGGAAGGACACCCTGGGACCATGGCCTCCAAGTCCTGTACCATTAGTGCTGCCCAGTGGCTTCTGTTCCTCTCAGAAATAGTCTGACTAAAACAACAAAATGCTATGAGCCCCCAGGTTAACTTAATATACTACTCACATTGTGCTTTTGGATTTATTCATTAAGTGCTTACAAGAAACACAATGAGAATTTTAGACACAAACAGTTCATGACAGTTTGGAATTGCTGCAGAAACAAACCTATATTGCACATGCTTGTTGTCACAAAGAAGAAAAAATATACATATGTATGTATGTATGTATGTATGTATGTATGTATGTATATTTGTAACATGGTTAGTTAGTTATTTACTCCTTAAGGTGCCATTAAAGAATTTTTACTTGGAACCCCCTGAACCATTATGGTGAATCCTTGGAATGGAAACCACTGTCAACATTACCA
Organism: Gymnobelideus leadbeateri; assembly: GCA_011680675.1. Classification (NCBI taxonomy): domain Eukaryota; kingdom Metazoa; phylum Chordata; class Mammalia; order Diprotodontia; family Petauridae; genus Gymnobelideus; species Gymnobelideus leadbeateri. Next base: position 153,327 of record WOXC01004275.1, read on the forward strand.
GGACACAACAGAGAAAAGACCAGTTTGGCCTCATACACACATATGTATATGTTGTTGTCAAAACCATGACACCTCTTCTGGACCATTCCTGCCCAGTGATTTCTTCCTTTTATGGATTCCCAGCATCTTGCCTATCACAGTCTCTGTACATCGGTACTTTTAAATGTTTGTTAACTGAGGTACCACTCATCTGGCAGTTAATTATATACTTTCATGTGGTAGGTTTGATATTGTTGTTTTATCCTATTACATAGTTCTTGTATTGCTTTCCCCCCACATATGTCCTTTCCTCAATTAGCATGTAGATTTTTTAAGGGCAGGTCAGCTCTGCTCAACAACAGGTGCCTACTCTGCATACCAGGCCTCTCACTGTACCTGCAGAGATACAGAGTGAAGCAGCCCCTACCCACAAGTGACTTATGACCTCTCAAGGAAACAACATGGACACTAAGGAATAAATAAAAACGTAAAAAGTAAATACACATTAAGGAGAGGAGCTGCTAGAAGGAGCAGGAAAGGCTCTGTCGAGGTAGCAGTCCCTGGGCTAAGCTTTGAAAGAAACCTAGGATCCTAAGAGATAGAAGGGAAAAAGGCAAGACAAGAGCCCAGGCCAAGAAGTGAAGACAAGGAGGAATAATAAGGAAACCATTTGGGCCAAGTAACAGAAGTCTGGAAAAGAAAGCTCTCTGGGGACCATGAAGGGCTTCCAATGCCAGAGGAGATTTGTCTTGGATTTGAGAGGCAAATGGGAGCCATTATGGTTTATGGAGCAGGAAGGTGACCGGATCAGGCACACATTTTAGGACAATCACTGGTGCAGCTAATAGACTGGAGTAGGAGAAAGCTAAGGCAGGGAGACCAATTAGGAGAATATTACATAGTGCTGAGGAAGCCTGAGCTCTGGGGGGTTTGGGGGGGTGAGGTTGGGGGTAGCCTCCTGTCCCACCTAGGAGAAAATAGCAAACATTATGTTTGGCATTTCCAGACTTTCACCGTCTCACTGCAATCTATCTTTCTAGGTGGATTGTGCATTTCTCCCCCTTACAAATGGGTCTACTTGCTGTTGGCTCCCTGTCTGTTGTGGATGGCATCAAAGCCCTTCAAGACATGCCCCCTTCTACCTCCCCAGAACATGCTCTTCAGTCCTGGGACACTGGCCTCCCCTTGGCTCAGGGCATTTTTCCTGGCTGTCTTTGCCTAGAAACTCCTCCCTCCTCATTTCAGTCTACAGACTCCTCTGGCTTCCTTTAAGTCTTGACAAAAACCCCACCTTCTACTGGGAGCCTTCCCCCAAACCTATCTTAATTCCAGTGCCTTCCCGACATCAACTATTGCCTATTTATCCTTTTTATAGCTTGCCTTGCATGTTCTCTCCCCCATTAGACTGTAAGCTCCCTGAGGGCAGGGACTGTCTTTTGTCTCTTTTTGTGCCCCCAGTGCATAGCACATTACATGGCACCAAGCAGGCACTTAATAAATGTTTACTGATTGGTTGATTTTTCTCCCCTTGGAATTACTAGCTCACTTCAAGGCTCACCTTCTATAGGAATTTTTTCCCCTGATTTCCCCAGTTATTAGCATCTACCCAATAAGATTATTTTTCATCTTTTTTTAATTAAAATTTCACAAAAATCCACTTTCTCTCCCTCTCACCTCCTTACCCCACCCCCAACTTTGAGGGGAAAACAAAACTGCTGCTATAAACATGCATGGTAAAGCAAATCAATTTCTCATATTGGCCAGTCCAAAAAAATTTAAAAGTCTCAATCTGCATGCTGAGTCTATTATCTCTCTATCAGGAGGTGAGTAGTATGTTCATCATGAGTCTTCTGGAATTGTGGCTTATCACTGTGCTGGTCAGAGTTCCTAAATCTTTCAGAGTTGTTTGTCTTTACAATATTATCAATGGATAAATTTTTCTCCTGGTTCTGCTCACTTTACTTTGCATCAGTTTATATAAGTCTTCCCAGGTTTCTCTGAAATCATCCCCTTCACCATTTCTTACAGCACAATATCATTCCATCACATTTATATGCCAACTTGTCCAGCCATTCCCCAATTGCTGGGCACCCCATCTAGCTTGTATATATCTTATATTTATTTGTGTACATATTTTACCCCTCTACCCACCCTCCCTCATATACTAAAATATAATATGCTCTTTAGGGGCAGGAACTTGTTTTTGAAGCCTTTGCAGCCTTAGCACTGGAGCATGGTTCCTGGTACAGAACAGGTGCTTAACAAACGCTCTCTGAATTGAACTGAACTCTTTGCATTCACCTCCCTCACCCTTCCCTCTACAACGTTTTCCACTAAGTAGGTGTTCAATAAATAGCTGTGGTTGATTTACAAATGGATTTGCTTCCCAAATCATGTAATTAAAGCATGATGCACATGGGGATTTTTAAACACACTGTTATAAAAAGTGGGCTATCTATATGGCCTCTTTGGGCTCTGATGGTCATTCACTAAACAACACTGAAATGACTGGAATAACTAAATAACTAGAGCTGAAATCTGGAGGCTGGTTCATCCAGGGAACCTTCTCCCTAGGGTGGCACACTCCCACAGCCCCCTCCTGCCACTCTATTCTCCACATAGTTGATTCTTCTTAAGCATAGGTATGACCATGTAACTCCCCTAGCCAATGAAGTCCTTTGTTTAGCTTTTAAAGTCCTTCACAACCTGGCCTCAACTTATCTTTCCAGATTAAACACACACACACAAATACACATACAATACATACGTGTGTATGAAGCCAAATTGGTCTTTTCTCTGTCCCTTAAACATAACACTCCATCCTCTTCCTCCTGCCCTTGTGTATAGGCCATTTCCCATACCTGCACTCTGTCCTCAGCATCTCACATAATTTTCTGGTCCTTTGAGACCAAGTTGAAGCACCACCTTTCACATGGAACTTCTCCTGATCCACTCAGATGCTTGTGACCTGCCCCTGCAAATACCTGGCAATTAACTAGCTTCTATTTCTTTTGTATTTATTTAATTTACATTTTTCCTGTACATATTTAGGCATGTATATGTTGTCTCTTTCAGAGCAGGGACTCTTTGATTTGTATTCTATTTGTATCTCCGGTGCCTTGCACATAGCAAGCACTCAATACATTGCGGCTCATTGACCGATTCTACTGCCCTAACTTCTCTAGTATTTGTTGCTGTCTCTCTACTCAGGGGACCCTCTCCCTAGCTCAGGGCCTCCATCACTGCTTACCTAAAACCTCATTTTTCTCTCTCTCAATTGTCCCCCTTCTTCAATCTACATTTTGCAGAGCTGCCGAAGAAATTTTCTTATGGTATAGGTCTGACCATGTCACTCCCTGGCTAACTAAATTCCAGTGGTGGTGCAATGAATAGTGTGCTGGGCCCAGTGTCAGGAAGACCTGAGTTCAAATCTGCTCTTAATAGCTATGGGACCCTGGGCAAGTGCTTAACCCTGTTTGCCTCAGTTTGGGGATCATAATAGCACCTACCTCCCAGGGCTGTTGTGGGGATCAAATGAGACAATATTTATGAAACACTTTGCACAGTACCTAGAATACAGTAAGTGCTATATAAATGTTACTTATCCTCATTCTTACACTTTCAAGGGTCAGGCACAAACTTCTCTGTTTGCCACTCGACGTTCTTCCCATCCAGGCCCCAGTGCACTTTTCCAGCTTCATCAGACAGCAGTTCCCTCCTGGCCTCCCCATCTGCCACACCTAATATCCAGCTTGCATCTCCAAGGCTTGGGACAGGCTCTCTGCCATCGCTGTGACAGCGTTTCATCTCACTGCCACCTCTCAGAAACCCTTGATTCCTTCCTGGTTCAGTCAAGTGTCATTTTACTCGATTCCCCCAGCTGCCAGGGCCCTCCCCATAAATAAATCACCTTCAGTTTATTTTGTATAAGCTCTTCTATATGCAAACATATATGTGTGTGCACACGATCTCTTCCAACAGAATACAAGCTCCTTGAGGGTAAGGACTATTTCATTTTTGCCTTGTATTCTCAGCATTTAGCACAGGGCCTGGGATATAACTGGTACTTTCGTACTGATTAACTAGCTGTTCTCAATTGGATCCTTTGGTCACCCCATACTGCCTGATTCTCAGTTTGCTCCTGACTATGGCCTATTATTTCTTAGTTCTGACCCCTGTTAAAGACCTTAGCTTAAAGAGGCCAACGCCCCCCCCCTCCACTACTTCCGGGGCCATCTCTAGTTGTTCTGATCTATATCTGTCCACTGGACCAGGATGGCTCAGGAGGAGGAAGTGAGGCTAGTCACTCTGCACAGCCCTCCTTCACTTCAATCCAATTCACTTGCATGCCATGGCAACACTCCCTGATGTCATGTCCTCTTTGAGAATGAAGGACAAACAACAATAAAATTCTGGCCCTGCCACTAACATTCTGGCATGCTACACAATATAACTTTAACTCTCTCTATATAAGGTACCATCAGTTAGCTTACTTGGCTAGAACACTACAATAAGGATCCTAAGGACAAGGACTCAAGCCCCACATGTATTATCTTTGCCTGTCCTCTGGCCACTTTGAAAATGTGTACCATTGGTCACTGTACAAGACTGGGTGGGTGGGTATGTGTCCAATCATCACCAGTACCGGAAAAAACAACTCATGGCAGTGAATAGTAGCATCATTTATGTAATGTCTTTATATATAACTCAATAGAACATTCTTATTATAATTGCTTAAAATGAGTAGAAAGCTATTCATAACATTATAACATGGAAACTTCATTAAAATACAATCTTCTATAACACTGGATTTAAAGGGGGTATTTACAGGGTGGCTTTACCTCAGACTCTATTCATGTAGAATTTATAGATCAACATCAACAACCTGTGTTTTTTTTGTAGTAGAAACTCCCTTTCCCAACACAGGAGGCAACCCATCTTCAACTTTTAGTCTTAGAGAGTGTATGAGGTTCAGCAAAGGAAAGTGACTTGCCCAGGATTATATAGCTACTATGTGTCAGAGGCAAGACTTGAACTCAGATCTTGCTGACTCCAAGTCTTACACTCTATCCATGACATTTCACTGCACAGTATATTACTGGAAATGACACAGATTTACAGAATTTCAGAATTGTAAAGGGATTTTAGAGGTCAATCTGTTTTACACATACAACAATTCAATAAACATTCTATAAATACCTCCTGTATGCAGAACATTCTATTAGATGCTGAGGGACGCTATTTGTTCTCATGGGTTTACTTATAATTTATACAGATGACTGTCCAGATTTATCTATAAGCCTTAGGTGCTCTGCTGAACTCTAGTCCCACATCACTAATTCTACTGTACATTTCTATCCAGATGGTCTACAGGTCCCAAACACACTCAATACACTTCCACTTGAATCATCCCTCTTCTAAGCCCCTACATTTCTGTCCTTCCTGTCTCCCAGCTTTTCAGCTCTGGTGTTATTTTTGACTCCTCACACTCACCACACATGTACAGATCTCGCCAAATCTTGTTGTTTGTTTATATCACTACAACGTTCCTTGTATCTGACCTCTCCTCACTACACACATAGCAACTACCTTAGGTAAGGTTCTCACCTTCTCTTTCCTAGTGTTTCTGCCTCAAGTTTCTTGAATGTATCTTCCATACAGCTACCAGTGATTTTCCTAAGACACAGATAGAACCTCAACCCTAACTTAATACATTCCTCCAGTGATTCCCTCTACCTCCCTGGGTTTTTGTATGGACCAAATGAAATTATAAGTGTGTATGTGTGCCCAAGCACATGTGTGTTTGTGTGTAATTGTGTATAGAACTTTGGCAAACCTATCACTATGTAAATTCTAGTTACCATCAAAAGGATAAGGACTGAAAAAATATGATTGCATTATTATTTCAAAGACCATTGGTGACTTCTGAAAGAATAGTTTTGGTAGATCAGGAGAAAAATAAGTATTTCAGGGGCTGAGAGTAGGTTCTCATTCTTTTTTTTTTTTAAAGCAACTGGGGTTAAGTAACTTGCTCAAGGTTACACGACCAGTCATTATTTATGTGTGGGAACTCATTTTCTGAGGCCGGGACCGATTCTGGATCATCCCGACTCCCGGGGCAGCACTCTTACTCACTGCGCCACCCAGCCGCCCCTGTAGGTTCTCATTCTTGAGAGAACTGAAGGCTAAGGAATTTAGAAGTGAAAAGGAGATAAAAGGGATCATGTAAATGCTGCTGTAGGATAGAGGAAACCTATGGATGCTTGTGGGGGCCAGTAAAGGCGAAGAGTCTGAATCCCCAGGAGAGAGAAGTCTAGATGGAAAAGTCTTCTAGGATCAGAGAGAAGGAAGAAGAGTAAATGATGATTCCAAGAAGTTTGGGGAAATGGAGAAGCTGGGCTGAGAAGGACAGTTTATTGATAAGGAATCGTCAAGCAGCTGTGAGGGCTCAGCTGAGGTTTTGTAAGAATATACAGTGAATACAAGAAAACACCCTTGACCAATGGTCATCTAGTCTATTGCTGAAGTCTTCCAATGGTAGAGAGATGTAACTGGTTCATTCCTCTCCAGGCTACACTCCTGGCTCTCCAGCTGTTCCCCCCACGCCATAGAAACCTCTTCAATTTGAAAGTTCACTCTTTCCCTCAATCTCTCACTCTGAAAGCCCCCTCTGTTCCCGCAGCCCCTCCCTCTAACTCACTGATTCCTCCCAGAACTTCCGTTCCCCTCCAGACTTTCTCTCCCATGCCCTGCCAAGGGCACTCTCCTCTCTCCCTTTCAGCTTCAGGTATGTGGTGTCTTCCCTCATTAGAAGGTAAACTCTGAGAGCAAAGACTGTCTTTCTTCTTGTATTTGTATTCCTAGCACTCAAGCCCAGTGCCTTGTACATAGTAATAAATGCTTGTTAACTTGACTCAATTAATTCAAAAGTCTCTCTTAAGGCAGAGGACCAGTGGTTTACTTGTAAGAAAATCTTACTGGAACTTAGAAAATAGAACTGTAGGAAACACTGTACTGTATATCAATACTTTTTAAAGGTGTGAGTTGGGGAAAAGGTAATACATTCCAAACTGCTCCATCTGTGTTTCATTCAGCTTCCAGTACAACTTCCTACTAGGGTAGATTTACTTAATGATCACTGTCTAATCCCCACATGCCAACACTATGCCACCAAAAGATTACCAGGACTCCATTTTCCTACATTATAGTGGCTTCTAAAATCCCACCACTTCCTTAAGAAACCTTCCTGAATAGTAAGAGATGGAAAGTTCCTTATGACTCCTCCTTGTCTAGAACATCCAATAGTTACGCCAGCCACACTCAAAAAACGTAACCGTGATTCATCATTTACGCATTTAATATGCCAAGACAACCTCTAGCTCTTATGCCAATCTTAGTAGGCACCTGGATGCTCTGGTTAAAACCTTGAAGGGAGAGGCTTTCCCACACACACTAAAAGCTTTCCCTTTAATCTCTAGAATTAGATCATTTTCTTCACACTGAGATACACTGCGCTGCCTTTGAGCCATGATTCTCTTTTTCTACCACCCTACACTACTCTCTCTGGGACTTCTTTGTCCCCTCTACCTCCTTAAGAGATTTTAAGATGAGTTATGGTTGGTGCCTAAATAGGGAATGGTAGTTTCAGTTGGTGGTGTCTCCTCCTCCCCCAAGTATCAACTGCTAGTAAGGTGAATCAAATTAGTCATCCCATGAACATCTGGTATGGACCAAAACTATATACAAGGCATGTATCTCAAGGGACATATTTTATCTAGCAGAGCTTCCACCTGTATCCGTCCTTTAAAACTGTCTATGTGTGGGTCAGCATCCACTACCCTGAGGTCATCTGCCTTCTCCATTTCTACCAATGGCACTAGCACCGTTACTCATTTTTGCCTCTTGCCTCTCCTCACTCCTTGGATCTAATCCGTTCTGCTCCTTCTGTTGCTTGGGCCTCGACATCATCTCTTGGGTCCATGCTTGTCTCTCTCCTATTACTTCTATTGACTTAAAACCACTCTTGTCTCACGTATGTAAATCTCGTCTGCCCAACTAGAAAATAAGCAGGGTCAGGTCTCCCATTCTTTAATAACTGGTGCTTAATAAATGCTTTGATGGTGTCATTCCCCTTCAGGGGATCCCTATCACCTCCCAATAAAGACTGAATTCTGGCCATCATTCAAAGTCCTCTACAATCTAGTTCCAACATAGTTTTTCTGCTTCATCTTTCACCATTCCCTTCTATGTACCACAAGCTCCTGCCAAACTTAACCACTTAATTCAATGAAGGCTTGTTATGGACTCAAACAGTTCAGGATGCTAACCCAAGGATATCAGGAACAGCAATGCCTCCACCCCCACCCCCTCCACCGCACAAGCCCAGCCCAGCCCAGCTGGGCAGCCATCATCCAGGGACTTGATCTTTCTGATGATGGGACCTGACGACCATGTCTGTGGGAGTGACATCTTGCCCTGAACCTCCTTGGCAGCCACAGCAGGCAAAAGAGCTGGAAGAACAAACTCTCAGCCCCTAAGTCCATGGTGCTATCCAACAATCCAGTGTCAGAGGTGGATCCAGTTCTCTTAGGGGCACTAAGGAGCTCACCCACCTGCTGTGCCACCACACCCCGAGCCTCACTCAGACCCATGTGGAAGCACAGACTAGGGACCATAAGGCCTTTCTTTTTCACTTTCAGCTGCCTCCTTCTACCTGCTGTCTCTCCCGTCTGAGTCCCTTGAGAGCAGGAGCTGTGCAGCATTGCTGTTCTCACCCTTAGAGCGGCATGGTGTGTTGTACAGGCTGACTCTTCATGCCAGTACTAATGCCAGTACTATCCCATGTGTCAGGCTAGAGCTTCATCCCTGGAAAGAGGAACCCAGCACAAGGAAAGAGTACTTGACCAGGGGCTGGTCCTGGTTTTGTCAATGACATAATGTATTACTTTAGACAAATCACTTTATTAGGGTCTCAGTTTCCCCATATGCAAAATGAAGGGGTTGGACTAGATGTTGCCTAAATTTCCTGCCAGCTGTAGGATTTGTGAACAAGGAATCAATGAAAAAGAGAGCCTGTAGCCTGCCTAGTGATCACAGTCAACCCACAGTCTGTCCTCAGCAAATGATGAGGAACAGTGTGACTACTAGAGGCCAGCCAATCCTGCCTAAGAGATATTTGCCATATAAGGAACTGAAACCTGGGTTTCCTCCAATTTGACTGCTGCTCCCCTATAGCCAGAGCTGACAAATGCTGCTAGTCATGTGTTTTAGGTGTCACATGTGAGAATGTACACTGTAACCCAAACGCCACTATGTCATGGGTAAGTGTAAACCCCAAATCAGAAGAAACCCAGTGCTTTTGCTGCTAATTTCAAGTCTGTATCTGGATGAGAGGATCCAGTCTAAATGCAGATTCTTAATTAAGCAATCAGGGGGAATGCAAGGGGCATGTTGAGATAACAGCCCCCCTCCACCCCATTAGAAAGCTGAAGGTGCAACCAGGTGAAAATAAGCTCTGAGGGGCAGCAGTATTGTAGGATGTGGGTGCCCCACCCCCAGCCATTATTCCTTGAAGCAGTAACAGCAGCGTTTACTTATGGATGGGACAGAAAAAATACAAAAGACAGGCTCTTCTGGAGAATCAGTATGGGCTTAGAGAAGAGAGTGCTAGTCTGAATCCTGGCTCTGTGTGATCATGGGCAAGGAAAGGGTTCTGAGAATTGTATTTTCCTCCTTTATGACATGATTAAGTAATTATGTTCCCCTCCTCAAAGGATTGCTATAAGGAAAACATTCTGTAAACCTTAAAACACTATATAAATGTGAATTGTTGTATCATCATTGCTATTTTTTGGTGCCAATTTACAAATGGAAAATCTGACTAACAACAAGTGTCCTTGGAAAGAGCTTGTGTCCTTATCAGAAAATGAAGGTCCTGAGCTGGCATAGGAGGCTAAATGATCTGCTTATGTCCCTGTAAAATCACAGGGAAAAGGAGCCTGAGTATAGAGGGTTCTTGGGTGGGACTCTGTAGAAAAGATCCAGCAAGTGCTCTCTTCCATCCAGAGTCATAAAGCACTTTTTTTTCCTTTGCAAAAGAAATTGAAGACAAAAAGCCAAGCAGGAGGGGATATTTCATCACATCAGTTCTATTGTGTCTTCGGGATTGAGCCATAAAACGAGTCACAGAGACATTCTCTTTGAACTTGAAATTCTTTCTAAACTACTGCTCTAAACCAAGGGAGAGAGGAGAGGCGAGCAGGCCGAATGCCCCCTTCTCTCTGTTGCCTTTCTCCCTCCTTTCTCAAAAGCCTTTAAGTGAGTTTGATTCCGCACCTCGGCTCATAAATTTAAAAAAATATTATCATAATGTAGGTCAGTGAACTGGAGCGCCACCGTACACCAGAGATCACAGGCAGAGATGGAGCCTTCCCTGCCTGCCAGGGCAAAGCACAGTGTAAACAAGACCTGGAAGAAGCCGTTAGCTCTCGCTTGCCCTAATCCTTTGTTTATGCAGCACTTAAACTGACTTTTGGGGTCGTCTCTGTCTGGCATTAAAGCCCTAAAACTTTTTGAAGTTTCCCTGAAGTTAATAAAATTAGTCTGCCCTCATTGCAAGGCCCCTGCCTTGGAGGAGACTGGATCCTGTACTGTCTTTGTGGCATTTGGCTTTTTAAGTTAATAATATTTTATAACAAAAAAGAGAGAGGCAGAGAAGGCTCCCCAAAGACCATTCGGTCAGTAGGCAGCATGGCTTGCCTTACCCAATGTTAGGAGGACCTGGGAAGGATGTCAGCTAAACTGAAGCAGAGTCATTGGAAGTGAGAAAAACAAGGGGCATCTAAATTCCTTTTTAATTTCCTTTTTGTTTTCATGTGAAGACATATGAAAGGAATGGTCCCAGAGACCGGGCATGAGAGCATTAATGTATACAGGCAGAGAATACTAGCCAGAACCATTTGTTTTGTGATTGACCCCTCTTCCCCCAAAGACATATCCAGTCTTACAGATTTTGTCATGACTAACCCTGTATCCAGATGCCACTCCCTTCCATTATTATTGTTGTAAAGATCTTTTTGTAGATTAAAATAATAATAATTGACATTTCTGTAATGCTTTTGAGGTTTATAAAATACTTGAGTCACAATATCCAGTGAGGCAAGTAGTTCGTGGACTGATGTCAGTTTTACAGATGGGAAAACGGAGACTTGAAGAGCTTGAAGGACTTCCCCTCCACAGCCTCTCCCCAGGCTCACATGGGGCCCCAGCCAGGAGCTAACCCACTGGAAGAAGGTTCCTACCAGCACGAGCTCTGCTAGCACTTGTCAGGCACCACTTACTGAGCATTTCTTAGGTGCCCTCTTGCATGATTCTCTTTTCTATATCTTATCTCTGCAACTGGATGATAAGTTCCTTTGGGATTAGAGCTGCTTTCTAGATCACTGCTTCCCCCATCAAGTCCAGAACAGTGCTTTGTGCATTGTAGACAGACAGTAAATATCGATGTTAACATTAGATTTAATTGGCTATTAATTACTCATATATTCCTCTTATATTTTATGTTTAACATTTTGTTAAATGATCTTGTACATAGTAATAGGAAAGGCAAATAGTGGCAGAGTACATAGAAAGCTGGGCTTGAAGGCGGGAACACCTGAGTTCAAGTCCCACCTGTGATACAGGACAAGTGATCACAAGCCCTGTGATCCTGGACAACTCATATCATCTCTTTAGGCCCCAAGCAACTGTCTGTCTAAGTTAATGATCAGGTGCCTGATTTGTTTAGCAGAAGGAATTCTTCTCCATTAGCTAGGGGAATCACAGGCCTGGTCCAGATATATATATATATATATGTGTGTGTGTGTGTGTGTGTGTGTGTGTGTGTGTGTGTGTGTGTGTGTGTGTGTGTGTGTGTGTGTGTGTGTGAGAGAGAGAGAGAGAGAGAGAGAGAGAGAGAGAGAGAGAAAGAGATTGGACTCTACAAAATGATCTGAGTAATGTGGAGGAATTAGGAGATGCAGGTTCTTATTCCAACTATACCACAAACTAGCTAGATGTCCATGGCTTATTCATTTCCCCTGCCTATGCCTCAGTGAGGACTTGAATTAGATTTTCTCTCAAGGCCCTTTCAGTTCTCTTTACATTCAAATGTAACTTCCTGGGGATTAGAGATTGATGCTTTCACCATTTGTAAATTGGCACAAAATAATAGCAATGATGATACAACAATTCACATTTATATAGTGTTTTAAGGTTTATAGAATGTTTTCCTTATAGCAATCCTTTGAGGAGGGGAACATAATTACTCAATTATGTCATAAAGGAGGAAAATACAATTCTCAGAGCTCTTTCCTTGCCCATGATCACACAGAGCCAGGATTCAGACCAGCACTCTCTTCCTAAGCCCATGCTGATTCTCCAGAAGAGCCTGCACTGACGTGGTGCTTTTTAAAGGTTTTCAGGATTTCAAGTAGAATATGTCATATAAATATTCCCACTTACATTGGAGGAAACTGAGCCTTGGATATTTAAGTGACTTTCAGAAGGTCACATGGCTAAATGGCAGAGATTGGGATCAAATTCAGATCTTCTGACTCCTGGCCCAGAGCTTTTTCTTCCACTCTGCTAGGCTCTTTCCATGAGAGCCCCTGTGGAAGAAGAACCTCTAATTCTAGGGACTTCCTAAAAATAAGTAAGATCAGGTTATTAGTCAGCTAGAAAATGGACCAGGTACTGAGAATTACTCCTTTTAGCGGGCAGTGATATTCTACACAACCTTGGGCTAATCAACTAACCTTGACATGGCTCCCAGTTAAAAAGAAGGAAATATGGTTCTTTCTAAGGTACTTTCTAAATTAGTAAGTTTAAAATGTAAAGCTGATAATGAAGTAATGGGCCAATAGGAAATGCTGTGCTGCAGAAATATGATTCTGAGATGCACTAAAAAGTCACCAGCTATGTCTTTTAGTCTCCATGGGTCTGGGTTTCCCCATCTGTAAATTAAGGGGACTGTCATGGCACAAGTACAAAGATTCCTGGCTGGGAAGTGAGGAGACCTCAGTTTCAATCCTGGCTCCTTTTTCCTATGGGCCTGGAGAACCTGGGACAAGCCAGTCCTCCCCTTGGAGCCTCTTCTTCCTCATTTGCAGAAAGAAGGCATTAAACTGGAGTGTCTCTAAGGCCCCATCAGCTCTATTCTATACATCCAGGGGCCAGGAGCCAGCTCTCCCAGTTATACTCCAATGTCTTGAGAGAATGTACTATTTGTCTCCTTCTAATCCAATCCAACAAGGGTTTCGTTTTTTGTTTTTTCTTTTAATAATTAATTTATTAAGGGGTGGCTAGGTGGCGAAGTGAATAGAGCACCAGCCCTGGAATCAGGAGGACCTGAGTTCAAATCCGGCTTCAGATACTTAACACCAGCCATGTGACCTTGGGCAAATCACTTAACCCCAACTGTCCTACCCCAAAAAGCAGTAATAATAATAATAATTTATTTTTAGTCTTCAACATTCACTTCCATAAGCTTTCAAGTTTTCAGTTTTCTCCCCCTCCTTCTCCTCAGCTCTCCCCAAGACAGCATGCAATATGATATAGACTCTACTTATACATTTATATTAAACCTATTTTCACATTAGTCATGATGTAAAGAAGAATTAGAACTAATGGGAGGAACCATGAGAGAGAAAAATGAAACAAAACAAAACAACAAAAGAAAAGGACAGCAATCAGTATGCTTCCATCTGCGTTCAGACTCCAGAGTTCTCTCTGTGGATGTGGATAGCATTTTCCATCACAAGTCTTGTGGAGTTGTCTTAGATCCTTGCATTGCTGAGAAGAGCTAAGTCTATCGAAGCTAGTCATTGCACAATGCGGCTATTACTGTGTAAAATGTCCTCCTGCTTCAGCCATTCCCCAATTGATGGATATTCCCTTGATTTCCAATTAATTGACCCCACAAAAAGAGCTGCTATAATTATTTTTGTACACGTGGGTCCTTTTCCCCTTTTTTATGATCTCTTTGGGAGATTACATTGCTGGGCCAAAGGGTATGGACAGTTTTATAGCCCTCTGAGCATAGTTCCAAACTGCTCTCCAGAATGGTTGGATCAGCTCACAACTCCACCAAACAATGCATTTCCTATATCTCCAACATTTATAATTTTCCCATATTGTCATGTTAGCCAATCTAATAGATGTGATGTGGTACCTCAGAGTTATTTTGATTTGCATTTCTCTAATCAATAGTGATTCAGAGCATTTTTTCATATGACTACAGATAGGCTTTAATTTCTTCCTCTAAAAACTGCCTGTTCATGTCCCTTGACCATTTATCAATTCAACAAGTTTCTGTTAAACAGCTACCATGTGCCAGGCACTAGGCTAGTTGCTAAGGATAAAAGGACAAAACGAAGCAGTCTTCAAGGTTTAAAATGATGCAGGGAAGTTGGAAAGAATTACAAGACTGACAGATGACCGAGAAGAAAGAAAACTAACTTCATGAATGACAACAGAAGCTATGGGGTTGTTTATAGGCAGAAAAAGAGAAAAGTTAAGGGAGAGATCACAACCCAGTGCAGCGCCTGGCCCTCAGGAGGTGCTCCATGAATAACTGTTGAAGTGAACTGAGTTAACTGTCCTCAGCGACTCAACCTCTGAACATCTTCTGAGATGAGGCAGCTGCTCAGCTAAGTATTCCCCAGTCTGGTAAAGATCAGACAAAGGGAGTGAGCCTACGTGAAAGGACCAAACACGTTAGTCGCACACCCAGAAGACCCTGATTGTCAGGGTCATATAAAACAAGGAAAAACATTAACAAGAAGATCTTCTTGGAAGTTTAGGCATCTGGCTCTCTGAAGGCAGGGGCTGAATCAGATGGCTTCTTTAAATCCCTTTAGGTTTAGATCTATTTCTACCTATTTTAAATGAGAGTGCATGAGGCTGCCACAGGTTCAAGCACACAATCACCAGTGAGGTCTGGTTTCAGATTCTCCCAATGCACACAACCTCCTTGTGCCCAATCACACCTTGGAAAGAAAAATTTGATTCAATATCTTCTTTCATGAGTCCAGAGCTAATCAAATTCTCTGTATGTCTTTCTACTATGTTATTTTACAAATCTCATAATGTTTCCTTCTTTTGTCACCTTAAAAAAAAAAAAAGGCTCCTGTCCATCAACTTCTTAAACTGAATGAGATGAGAACATCTCTCTTCAGTGTCACTAGTGAAGTTCGAGCAGACTCTCCATGTGATCTTGTGCTCACTGTGATCATTTAAGTTCTCTGGGCCTTAGTTTCTTCATGTCCAAACTGGAATAATATTTCCTGTGCTCTTTACCTCCCAGGACCTCTGTAAGAGGAAAGCACTACATAAGATGTCATGTTTTATACAAAAGTAATAGTGGGGTAATTCCCATGAGTTCAAAACGTCAACCCGGTTCTTCAGTCTATCCTGACAAAACAGAGTGTCGCCATAGGAAGGATCTGTATCCAGCCTGGGGGTTAAAAAAAAGAAGATATCACTGTGCACAAAAATAGGCTTTGCTGAATCGAGAACGCAAAACAGAGAGTGAAATATGAAGAAGAAGCCTGTGGGATAATGATGGAAATGAACACACCACTAAAAGACACTGGAACTGAGACTATGCACAATAGCTGATCTTGGCTCCAGACTTGATCATGAAAACCCACCTCCTTCTTCTGGAAAAAGAAGAGTTGGGCCATGGGGATGAATTTCTTAACATACTGACAGATACTCTGTTTTGCTTAACCATTATTTCTTTGTTACAGGAGTGGTTCTAAAGTGGAGGTGGGAATATTACTGAGAAAGGGAAGCTGTATAAAAGCAAAAAGAATCAAACTTTTTTTTTTTTTGGCTTTTTGGAGGAGGAAGGTAGGGTAATTGGGGTTAAGTGACTTGCCCAAGGTCACAGGGCTAGTAAGTGTTAAGTGTCTGAGGCCACATTTGAACTCAGGTTCTCCTGACTCCAGGGCGGGTGCTTTATTCACTGTGCCACCTAGCTGCCCCTAATCAAACATTTTTTTTTTTAAAAAGCAATTGGGGTTAAGTAACTTGCTCAAGGTTACACAGCTAGTCATTATTTATGCGTGGGTGCTCATTTTCTGAGGCCGGATCTGATCTCGGGTCATCCAAACTCCGAGGCCGGCGCTCTTACTCACTGCGCCACCTAGTCGCCCCTTTAGGGCAATTGGGGTTAAGTAACTTGCCCAAGGTTACTTGTTTTTGTGGATTAAGTGTCTGAGGCCGGCTCCGAACTCAGGTCCTTCTGACTCCAGGGCTGGCGCTCTATTCACTCCCCCAAACATTTTTTAAAAGGCTGTGTGTGGGTTAGTTTCTCTGTACATGAAAGACGTCATGTGTGCTACATATGCTTATACCCCTACTTTTCGGAATTATTTTTGGAGGGGGAGGAAATAAAAATTTTAATTTAAAACTAAAGGAAGTGGTTGCTGAATATGAATTTTCTGTTTTTATCATTCCTAATGAAAAATACTGTATCAGAGTCCACAACTCTCACTGCAGATGGGCAATTTTACTGTTTTTATGAACAATTTAGCACATATATTGAGTTATGATTATTGGAGAACTCAAGTTGCTAATGTTACTGTGGGGAATAAGGAACACTAAAGAGTCTATGCTTTACTCTTACTGAAGATAACGTACCACTGTCAGAGGTACTGCCTCAGAGACCACTAAGTTAACATATGATTTCTCACGTCGTAGCTTAAAGGTTTGGGCAATTTTACCAATCCGCTGTGTTAACCATCAAAGACAAAGATACAGCAAGCAGTGAGGCCACACAAAGAGCTACAAAGAGGACTAGGTCCAGAATCAGACAGCCTGGCTTCAAGATGGCTTCATTCTGCCGTTTTCAAAAACACAAGATGGTTTCAGAAAAGTGAAAGGGGTTGCCTCCAGGATAACAGATCACCCTTACTGGAAGCCTCTGGGAAGAAACTGAATGTGCTGTGCTGAGGATTGCTTTGTCAGTGCAGGTTAAATGGATAACCACAAAAATATCTTTCCCAATCCCTCTTAATTCTAGAGACTTCTCTCCACTAATTATTTCCTATTCATACTTACATAGCTGCTTACCTACTGCCTTCCCCATAAGACTATAAGCTTCTAGAGGACGGGGCCATCTTTTGACTTTCTTTATATTCCTAGAACTTAGCACAGTGTCTGACATCATAATAGATGTTTCTTGACTGATTTGCCCAAAGTGTCTAAGGCTAGATTTGAACTCAGGCCTTCCAACTCCTGTTCCAGAGCTCTATTATCCTACCAGCTGCCTGGGCTGTGTGGTCTGGAACTTTCCATTTAATCTCTATCCAATCAAAATTTACCTGTCTTGCATTCCATTCTCTCAGAACCCTGTTCCTTGTTTTCCAAAGTGATATTTATCTAATAAACTAAACTAAGGCACTAATAGCTGATAAGGCAGTCAAAAATATAACTGAATTGTAAGAGTTTTCCCAAAAGATAAAGTATTCAAGGACATAATTACATTATAATGGAGTTTTCCCAGAGACGAAATGACTTAATCAAAAGGACTATTTATCTTGAGGAGTGGACACCAACAAATAGGGCAGAAGTGATATTTAGAGCCAACGGACCTTTTATCACACCTTGGTAGCTATTTATATGTAAGGTTCCCTATACCTCAAGTTTTGGCCTTATACAGAATGGATTCAATGTTGGAAGTGCCCCCCAAACCCTCTTGTTTTGTCACTACCTAGAGTGTGCTCTGGGAAATCTTAGTATATCGCCTGTGATAGGGTCCCTATGGATAAGACTTCTCAGCTCTTGTATAAGTCTAAAAGATGATAATAATATAATATTAAGTATAGGATGGACTTTATTCCATCTAAGAGAAAATGCAGTGTACACAAATGTCTCACGATAGCCTCCAAAAATCTACTCTTTTCACCCTCCAATGAGACCCAATACTTGATAAAGTCCCCTAGACAAAGAGGTATTTTGCTTGCTCATGTCCCAGCTTTAGGTCCTTGTTAGTTCAGTTCCTTAGTGTATGATCTTATTATAAGAAGTGACTTTCTCCGGAAACTGGATCCTGGGACTCTCAAACTTGGGGATGTTAACTCTGAGATTGGTGCTACCTGAGAAAAATCCCTTCATCTCCATCAAGGGATTCCTACCAGTAAGTCAGAAGGCCTCTCTAGCTGCCACATTTCAGTCTGAAAGGTTCAGTCATTGCTTCTCCAAACCTAGGATCAGGAAACATTCTCTCAGGGCATGTGGGTTAGAGTACATGTAACCCCTCTGAGTCCCTGGCCAAAGGCTTCCATCCTCCTAGAGGCGAGGGAAGCTTCCTGTATCCAATTTCATTCTTAATTCTGCTGACCTCAGGCTTGTCTTTTGAAAACAGAAATTCTACTGATTCTCTTTATAGCTTCCACCCACAAAGGGGTAGCCCTGACCCAACAGACTGAGACAACCAATTCTTCCCTATCAGAGGGATGACAGATCTAGGTTTGCTGAGGCCCAGGATCAAGAGATTTTGGCTGCTAATTCTGTACTTCACAGAACTCCACCCAATCGGAATCTCAAATAAAGGCTCACTACCTTAGAGGCTTATCCTGTAAATCGGAACATTAGCATAGCTAGTTAACCCTCTACATACATACATACATACATATATACATACACACATTTATGTATGTGTACATGTATGTATGTACATATAAAATAGCAAAGCCCACTGGAGAGGATTTGCTACCAACAGGTACAAATTATACTCCTCTGACCAATAAAATTTTGAAATTACAAAATAAAACCAAACAATCATGAGAAGGTAATAGCAACAAATGACTTTGGTCTTCTTGTTAAGAAGAATCTTTTCTGCATCTGTTTAAGTAAAAGGAATCTTCATTTTGTGCCATAATCAGATTTTGCTCCCAGTGTACTTACTGTGGAATCTGAATTAGCAAATACTAAACAAAATGGGAGCTGCCAATAACTCTGTAGAGCTAGAGGCAAATGAGTTGTGAGCAGTATCAGGGTTTTATGAACATGTAGCCTCCTTAAAAAGGGGCTTGATTTTGTTTTCCTTTTTAAACTGTGGGTATAAAGATGCAGCCCTGATTTCCCTTACACTCTTGTTAGGGAAGCACAGAGTTGTGGAAAGAAGAAAGGACCTGGGAATCAGGAGACCTGGATCCCAGATCTGGCCCTGACACGAACTACTTGTGTAACTTTGGACAAATCACATTCTCCTCTCTGGGTCTCCACTTTATGACTTGTAAAAGAAGAAACCTCATTTTATAGGTAAGGAAAGTGAGGCCCAGAGAGGTTCCTTTCAAGGTCCCAGATTCTGTGATTCTCTATACCAATAAGGGGATGGCAAGAAAATTCATCCTTTGTCTTTTTATTTTTTAACTGGTACATGCAAAGACACTGATTGTTATTCACCTGATTGCCTTTACCTCTGTGCTATTAGTGTATTTAGCATACCATCAGCAGTCGAGCAGGACCAAACAAACTTATGTTCAGACTTCAAAGCAAGAGCAATGTTCCCAGTGGCGTCTGTATGTTTACAGTTGGTTGGGTGATGTCCTCCAGCTTCCCTGCCCAAGTCATAAGGAATCTTGCAAACGGCGCCAGTGGCTGCTTGTGCCTGTGGACAGCACACATGAACTGATCCCCATTATATAATGTTCAACATTTTCTTGTTGTTTACCTAATCTTGATGGGTTATACACTATTCATTCTATTTTTTCTTCAACCAATGAGAAGAGACAATTTATTATAAATATATTACATTACATTTAGCTATTAAAAAAGGCAGAGAGAATAACTCTAGAATGTTAGGAGAGTTCATGACACAACTGTATTTGAACTGAGTCCTGCTTTCAGTCAGGTAAGTTATGCATTAAGAGAGAGCACATCTTGTATGAAGGGTTTCTGAAATAGTAAAGGTAGTTAGTATCCTGCATCAAATGGCAGAGATGAGGCCCGGATCAGGTGGGAAAGATGATACCATCCTGGAGCAGCTGACAGGGATTTGGCCAGGTACGAGCAGGCTCTGACATCCTACATCTTTCCTTCTATAATCTATATAGCAGTAAATCAGTCTCCTTGAAATTCTGTCTTTTTTTCTCCTCTCACTTCTTCATTCACTTGGTTGTCATGGGGAGGAGGAAGCTAGCAAGATGGTTCTAAAACCAAACACTACTCTCATTCTCATGGACATTTGTATAAAACAGAAAACTCCAAATGAGGATACCCATGTTTGCAATCTCTCCTTTGCAAAGGCCTACTGGTGGCTCTGTTGGCCTCAAGTCTTTGTCTAATCCAATCCATCCTCCACTGAGACACTAAAGAGATTTTCCTAGCGTGCAGGTCCAACCATTCATTCCCTCCTATTCAGTAAACTCCAGGAGCTCCCTATCACTTTCAGGATCAAATACCAAATGCTCTTTTTGGTATTCAGACCTTCATAACCCAGCCCCCTCCTACCTTTCCAGTCTCATTACACTTTAATCCTCAACCCATATTCTTCAATCCAGTGACACTGGCCTCCTGGCTGCTCTACAAACAAGATAGTCCATCTCCTGGCTCCAAGCATTATTCTCTGTCTGTCCCCCATGCCAGGAATGCTCTTCCTCCTTAACTCTAACTAATGACCTCCTTGGCTTCCCTTCAGTCCCAACTAAAATACTACCTTCTACAGGAAGTTTTCCTTAACCTTAATTCCAATGCCTTCCCTCTGTAAATGATTTCCTATTTATCCTATAATTTACTTTATACATACATACATATATATATACATATGTGTGTGTTTGCATACTGTCTCCCCCACTACACTGTAAACTCCTTGAGAGCAGGGACTGCCTTTTTTCTATCCCCAGCATTCAATACTGTGCCTGGCACATAGGAGGCACTTAATATATTTTTATTGATTGATTTTCATTTCTGAATGAACCCAGAGGCCCACTTTCCCTATCCAGGGAGCCATTTCTCATAACAAAGAATTTTTTAAAAAAGGAAAAACAAAGCACTTTGGCAATCCTAACCAACACATCGACAGAGTCTGACGGTGTGTGTGACAGTCTTAGTCACCTACCTCTGCAGCAAGTGAGAGGAGTGCATTTGACCATCTCTTGCCCAAAGCAAGAGTTCTTCTTAGTCACTATAATTACAAAGAGTTCATTTTCTTTTTCTTCTTTCCATTTCTATTGTTTTCAGTGTATGTACGTTCTCCTGATTCTGCTTTCACTCTGCATCAACATCTAATTCATGTAACATTCCATTCCATTCATGTACTATCACATGACGAGCCACTTCCCAGGTGATGAGCATCTATTCTGTCTCCATTTTTTGCTACTGCAAAAAGAGTGGGTCTACCTACTGTGTATACTTGGAGGTAGTACGTATGCATGCATTGACTGTTGGCCTGGCTCATCCCTCTGAGCACACAGAATTGTCTTTTCCCCAAAGCTTTGAATCATGATTCACTGACTGGGTCAGGCAACAGTTGAGTCCTATATGTATGCTCTGGTCCTAAACATACACTACTATCCTACATATGGCAGTGCTCTTCTGAGGCTGGGCAATTTCTTTTGGACCAGGTACCACAAATAATCTAAGCAATCTGTCTGTAGGGGCAACTAGCAAACCTAAAAAGTGGGAATAGATACCTGAAATACTAGCAGAGAAAGAAGCAGAATACTAGGAGAGGGAAGAAGAATCACAGGAGAAAAAGTTCTAGCTGGTCTGGTATGTAGAGGATGCAGTGTCACCAAGAATCGTTTCAGAAATCACTGGATTTAATGTCCCAGAGCAGCTATTCCTAATCCATAGGGAACCCTAAAATACCAATCCCCCAACAGCAAAATTATAAATAAGGATGTTCATCTAACAGTTTTTAAAATGAGGCCTAACCCAAACATTAAGTGAGAATTACTCTCTATAAGGGAAACATAAAGCCCGCCAAAGTATGTGATTATTATTACAAAACCAACTTAAAAGCTCCAGAAGCTCAGCTGAGAAGCTACGAGTGATTGCCCCCCTCTTCTCTCTCCCAGGCCTGTTCATGCCTCTCAGTCATTGATTTAGAATGCTACACTGTGCCCATCTTCCAAACACAATGCCCCTACCCTGAGAAAGCCACAGCATTTATGCAAACAATGGCCATGTAGGTAGAGGGTGAGTCATGGGAGGCATCAGCATCAACCAACTCCTCAGGCCCTGATTTAGTCCTTCTGCATCAGCTACAGAAGAATATAAAACAAGGCAGTATGTCCATCCCCCTCAGGAGCAGTGTAACTTCTTGTCTCATTGTGAAAGAGAGGACTGTGCTTAGCTCTCATGGGAAAGGAAAGATCCCAATGGGAAGACAGAATTCCAGGCCAGAGTAGGTACTCTACATAGGTCAGCTACACCAGCAACTCAACATTTCGCTCTAGTGGAATCCCACAAAGTAAGAGGAGGTCACAGAGGTCACTGGTCAGTGTCAGGCCTTCTCTCTTCCTCTGGCCCAGTTGGGCTCAGGAAAAGAGATCCGCCACCACCCCCCCCCCCCCGCCCCCAAGAGATGTCCTAAGAAGAAAGGACCTATCAGCTCATGTAATTACCACATGAGGCAAGAGGCTGGACTCTAGGCCCTCTGAGGTCCCTTCTAACACTAAGCTTATATGATTCCATGAACCATGATGAATCATACTTCTGCAAACTGAGATGAGAAGACTGTGGGTTATAAGAAGACCGTGTAGGGAAGAACCACCAGAACTTTATATAAGAATAACGTGTAGGGAAGAACCACTAGAAAGTTCTCTTCAAAGGTCTTAAGAAATCACTGAAATAGCCTCTTTCTCTTGCAAGAGAGAGGACAAGTGGGGAAAGAGGCTGGATTTATGGCCCCTCCAACCTAAATCTCAGATCATGTTTTGGGTTAAAGGAAGAAGATGCTTTTAGTTCTTTAACAGGAACATACTGCATCCCCGAGGAAGGTAGGTGAACAAAAGCCATGAACAGCTGCTTTTGGCTAACCAATCAACTGTTTGTAGAGAGTCAACACAAAGTTATCTGAAATCACAGGTTCCAACTTGATAGAAATGAACATCAATTTTTGATTGCTGGTGGAGAGGAAGTCAGATTTGCCATCTGGGTACCCCTCAGGAAAAGGTCAGAAGAGGGAGGGAATTAAACACTTGGGAAGTGGCTTCTTACTTCAGTCAAGGGCACTCTTACAGTTCTATCTCACCAGCTAGTCATGGCAACCCTAAACTAGGGTCCAGCTGACTCATTCCAACTTAGAAAGAGTAACAGCTCCCATTCTTCAGCACCAAAGGTCTTCCTATCACTTTGGCAATCTCACTCTTTGGACTGTCACTAGATGGAGAAGGAAATGATCTCCTAGCAGAAGAACCAGATGAAAGCCCTACCTCCTGAGAACAGCAACAGGGCCTGTTCCTTGGACTGTGTCATCACGCTGAAGGTGGCTTGGCTTGACCTGCGTGAGCTGGGCCTGTTTATAGTGCTAGAAAGGCCCAGGCAGATCATTTTCAAACCCCTCATTTTGCAGGGGAGGAAAATGGGGCTCAGAGTGGGAAAGTCATTTGCCCAAGGGTCAGAGCAGAGTCAGATCTAGAACCCCCATCTCCTGACTCCCAGCCTTTAATCCCTTCCACTGTGTTGTGATGTCTGCTTACTTCACACTGGTACTAAAGCACTGTTCTGGGACACTGTTCACCTCTTCACTGCTGGAACATGCTGTGCAGCACCTTGTGTTGCCTGAGCTGGGGTTGTGACGGCTCTGGGAATTCCTGGTGGCAGTCAAGCACAGCTGGTATGAAGATACAGGAAGTGCTAGAACAGGTTTTGTACAGAGCATTTTTTCACGCACTTCTGAAACAATGTAAAGAGAGCAGTTTCTAGCTTCTTACCCCACCTCCCAAAACATGCTGTTCCCTCTGTTTGATTAGTGACTCCCGATAGGAGCTCCATGTCAGGTCTTGGATAACATGTCAAGTGTCATTCTCTGCTTCAAAGAAAAAAAATAAAAGCAATATTTAAAACAAAACAAAACACATTGTCCATGGTTCCAAGACTGGAGAAATTTATTATTCTGATTCTAAATACTCTGAAATGAATCACAATGGGAACAAGAGGCAATGACCTCCTCTACAAGCTGACCTTTAAACTGCTAGGAAATTAATGGAATACTCATCACAAGGAACATGTGCTCCATTTAATGAGCCCAGGGCTTTACACTAGATGTCTCCAGTGATCTGTCTTTGGGAGAGAGTGGAGAGGATGATCTTACACTAACGGGGGGGGGGGGGGGAGTGTGAAGGGAAATTCCTCTCTCAATTTACTTCTAACTTCCAAATAAACTTAATTTCATCAAGATTCCTACCTTCCATAAAGGTGAAAAGCCTTTAAAATATTTAATTACTGTTTAGCATCTTATGAAAAGGAGAGGGTAAGCTGAAGGAGGCAAAAAAGGGTCCAGACACATCTTTCCTTATTTAACATTAGGAACACTCGAAATACCAAAACAATAAGGAACACATCATTTACTTATTCTCAGCTACAGTCATCCTTCAGCAACACAATAATTCATAGTTTTTAATAACAACAGAAAGAAATGCTGAAAAAAAAGAAGCAAAAAGCAAAAACAAAAAACTCAGTTCCTATACCACACAGAGGTGAACACTTCACTGATGCTCAAAGATGGGGACCACAAAATGTCTGAACCTCATTGTGCTGACAGAGTCTCTGGTATTTTTTGGCAACTGCATGTGTGCATGCATACACACACACACATATATGCACACACACACATATATACACACATGCACACACACGCTCACATGCTAACTCTTGCACAAACTGTAATACTGGCCCCACTAGCCCCCCTCGTTTCCTTCTGAGGCCCCTGCCCATGCTGAAGTGAGGTCAGTATGTAGGGATGTTCTGAAATGAACCAAAGAAGTGGACCTCTTCAGGACACTTCCTATATCTGTGGTCCTCTGCATGTTCATTCATTTGGCAAATAATTCCTTGAGTAGCCATGATGCACACAAAACAAAGTGCAAATATAGGCATAGGAAGACAAATGGGACCTGGCCCTCAGTGGCCCAGTGCTTACAATAAGATCAGGGAGATGCCACAAGCATGTGAACAACTAATGAATGAGTGTTTGGAGGTAAGAGTTCTACAAATACAAAGGAGAGAGACCGAGATCACTGTGGGGTGATGTAGCCAAGGAAAACTTCTTAGAAAGCATGGGACTTGAGCTCATTCTTAACATTTGAATAAAATTAGACAGAAATTATACTAATCTAGATTTATCATGGTGAATAAATTCAACTTTGAGTTAACAATACATTAAATAATCAATACTCCTAATACCTATCTTTTTCTGTTCTGTGATTCTTTATTTTGTTGTTGCTGGTCCTTTCCTACTTCTTCAGACCTCTATCTGCTTCCTAAGATATTCTCAAATGTATCAAAATGCACATAGCCCATAAGCTGTTAAATGAACAGATTAATTTAGTTATTATACTGACTTGCCTTACACAAAAATATATCAAAATATGGGCATAGTTACTTACAACAACAACAAAAACAAGAGCTAACATTCATCTGGTGGTTTAAAGTTTGCAAAGTATTTGATGAAACAATTTCCATTTCCATGACCTACAAATTAGTGATACACTACCACTGTGGATACCACCATGATGGACAACATCATGAACAACAGGCAGGAGAGAGGTTCAGATATAGACTGGGGTAGAGCTTTCATCAGAACACAAAAATCCCTGACTCTTAGGACTTTGCTAGAATGAATAAGCAGTTATCCCACTCCAATGCCACTAAGTCACTCCGAGGTACTATTCTTACAAACTGATGCATAGCAAAGTGAACAGAACCAGAGGAACGTTGTACACAGTAGGAGCAATGTTGTTCGATGAAGGACTATGAAATGACTTAACTAGTCTCAGAAAATCCAATGATCCAAGACAGTCCCAAAGGACTAATGATGAAGTATATAATCTGCCTCCAGAGAAAGAACTGATATTGACTGAATACAGACCTGAAGCATGCTATTTTTCACTTTCTTTTTTTCTCTTTTATTCGAGTTTTCTTGTACAAAATATGGGAAAATTTTAAATAATTATACATGTATAATCTATATCTGATTGCTCATCATCTCGGGGGGGGGGAAGGGGAAAGAGAGATAGAATTTGGAACTCAAAACTTTAAACAAAAATCTTAAATTAAAAAAAAAAAAGACAACCTTAGGGGCGGCCAGGTGGCACAGTGACTAGAGCACTGGCCCTGGAGTCAGGAGAACCTGAGGTTCAAATCCAGCCTCAGACACTTAACACTTACTAGCCATGTGACATTAGGCAAGTCAGTTAACCTCAACTGCCCTACCTTCCACCCTGTTAAAAAAAAAAAAAAGACAACCTCACAGAATGTTTGCAAGGAACTTTTACTAAGTCCATATTGCCCAAATATGACTCTAAGAACCAGGCAGCCAAAAAAGAAAAAAGAAACTGAACTGCTTACCCTCTCCACATGTCCCTCCTTGTGTTTCAGTTTATATACCTTCAGCTTAGGCAGGAAAGTCTCAGTATAGTTCTTATCTTCCAGCCCTTGAAGCATCATCCCATGGAAAGCCAGTCGGCAAGTATTGGCATGTATATCAGTATCGAGTTTAGAGCCAATCACAAGACATAATCTTGGGCAGGTGACAGGCTTCTCAAATTCTAAAAGAGCCCACTGCTGTTTCGGCCACTTCTCTACAGGCTGGTCGCTCTTCTTGTCCTCCTCTGCAGCGCAGGAATCTTTGGATAAATACTGCTCTTGATACAGATATTCCTTTCCAAAGTCGAAGGTCTCCTCCAGGGGCTCACAGTCAAACTGATCAGGAGCTGGGCTGAAAAACATCACCCTTCCCATCACTGTTTCATGACCAACTGTTACATGGAACTTTGCCTTAGTTTGAAGAGCACCTCGAAAATAAGGAATCTTCTTAACAGAAACAATTGCAGCATGGATGGTATGGAGAGATTCTGGTGTGCACACTAGTCCCCGTTCTAGCAACTTGGGGTCAAACTGGGTTACACAAATGCCCAATCTATCTCCTTGCATGGCTGAGGTGACCGGAGTATGGAACATCTGCATGGACTTCACTTTCTTTACTACCTGATTTTAAGAGAAGAAGGAAAAAAAGAATGAATTATGTAAATAAAAAACAGCTCTAAAGCTCTAAGATTTTCTTTTGCAGAGCCTTTATCTTCCCTTATTTCCCTTATATTCCATTAGATTGTGGACTCTTTGAGGGCAGAACTCTTTTGCCTCTTTTTTGTATTTCTAGCACTTGGTACAGTTCTTGGCAGGCAGTACGGGACTTAATAAATGTTTATTGACTGGTCCCATTAGCAAATCAAACTCTGTTCCATGTAAGTTATTACACAGAAAAACCTAATGTTTCAATGGCTGTTGCCACAGAGCTATCTCAAAAACACAGCACTGTTTTTATTTCACAATATAGAGTACAGCCACACTACCACAGGGACAAGGGAGAGTTGGAAGGGACCTTGGATTTCACATTGTCTAATATTCCCATTCTACAGAGGAGACTGAAACCTTAGGACCTGAACTGATTTGTCCAAGGTAACAGAGCTAGAAGTAGCAGAATCAGGTCTAGACACTAGGTCTTCTGGTCCCAGAATTTTTTCCCACTATTTTACAGAGCCTCTGCAGCAATAACAAATATTCTATTATAATGTTCCCGACATCACACACAAAGACATTCACTCTTACCACATCTGGTTGGGAAGGCAACAGCTTTTTAAATAGTCAGACACCACATATCCTGATGTCTAAAACTTGAGGAGATGTAAGAATGTACAACAGAATGGTCTGCTGTTTCACTGGTCTGATCTCCATACTAAAGAAGGCTTTTTTTTTTTTTAATGAGTACCATTCAACAATGGACTATGCTGCTTCCCAAGGTAAGGAGCTCCCCTTCAACAACAGAAGTATTCAAACAGGGTCCAGCACTGCTATAGATGAGAGTCCTGAGTGGGAAGAGATTAAACCAATAAAGTGCCAAATATGTGATGAATGCCTATTATGAGTGGAACACAGTGCTGGTACCAAAAGAAATGCAAAAACATGGCCTTAATCCCCAAGAACCTGAGACAGTAGCTGGGGAAAGGGAAAGGCAAGTACACAAATAACAAGGCAGAATATTTGAAGAGTTGGATAAGAGGCACCCCCTATTACAGAGGCTCAGAGGAAGCTTGACCCAAACCCATTTGGGGAGGTGAACACAGGCCTTTCACACAGAATAGCATGTGAGTGCTTTGTTCTAATATGGCCAAAGGTACCCAGAGATGACTAATGATAAAAAGCTTTTGGCACAAAGCCAACATACTGAAGAACATGGCACTCTGAACTCTTACAAAGAGGCATGATCCTAGAAGCAGTTTCAGAGAGGTCCCTTCCTGGACAACAAGAGGAGAGCTACTGAAAACCAGCTCTGACCCTGAAACTCTTGGACCAGAGCTCCCCCTGCGTGTGTTTGGGAGTCAAAGAGGACCATGACATCAAGTAGGTGGGGCCGTGACATGCAAGTGAATTGGGATTTAAATAAAGGAGGACTGTGCAAGGTCACCAGCCTCACTTTCTCCTCTGGCGTCATCTGGGGCCAGTGGCCAGACATAGATCAAGACAAGTGGAGATGGCCTAGCTGCAGTGGGAGATGGCCTTTTTCAGCTAAGGTCCTTAACAGGTCTCAGTCTGACTGAGGCAATGTTCAATCACGGATTAAGGCTAGGTAAGAAATGAGGCAGAGAATGGCATTTTACCTAATTAAAACAACAACAACAACAACAACAAATACACACTCTGGGAAGGGAAGAGCCTTAGGGTTTCTGGCCAAAACAAAAATAGTTGCTGTTTACGTTCACTCTGAGCCAATCAGGATCCAAACAACGACTAAGTGAGGCTTGGCCTGGGACCTACTGTTGGCCAATCAGTGAGAACCAGAATGACTGACTAGAAGGGTGTTAGAATTAGGTACCTCGTTATTCTTTTCTAATTTTCAAGCAACTTATAAACAGGAGAGAATTGTGAAGGTTTCTATGAGGGGGAAACCTTCCAAACCAACCGCCCAATTTATTTCAGAATCAAAGTAAACTTACTGGAATATTACTAGTATAATAAACAACTTGAAGAATTAAAAGAAATATGGCAAGACTTGGATGATGTGACACAAAACGGAAGCAAATGTTCAACTATACAATTAATAAAATTATGTTAATGAAGACAATTCCAAAAAGGCAACAAAGAGTAGGTTAAAACCACAGGTATTAACTCATAAATCACACACTCATCCTTCATTTTGTCAGTTTGTTAGTCAACAAGCATTTATTAAGTGAATACTATGTGCCAGACAGGATCCCCAGAAAGGAACACCTATGTGAAAGGAAATATTGTATAATAAGTCCAGAAAGTTAAGTTAATTAGACTTCGCAAATGGAAAATTACTGAAGTATAAGACTGTACCTACTATTACTTGCAATTATTTTTTATGCTGCTTTCCTTTATAATTCTGAGAGAGTAATATATTGTGAGGGATTCAAGTGGGAGTATACTGAGAGGTTAGATGATATGCTAAAACAAATTTTATCAAATAATTTTAAAAAAAATCCAACCACCTGTTCCATATAGAGATATCAAGAAACTATGTTTAGGATAATAGGATCATATATTTAGAGTCAGGAGAGACTTTAAGGACAATGAGTCCAATCCCCTCATTTTACAGATAAAGAAACCAAGGCTAAAAGAGGTCACATGATATTCCCAGGATCACACAGCAAGTAACTATTTGTGGTAGCTCAAGTCTTCTTGTCTCCAAGCCCGTGGCAAAATTAACGTACACATATTCAGAACAGAATATCATCTCCATCATACCCATTCCGATTATGTAGCAGCCACATCTATTTATACCACAGGGTCTATGAGCTGCCAAAACAGAGATCACAAAGTTCATGTCTTTTACTCAGAAGGAAAATCCTTGTTCTTCGGGCAGAGCCTGCTGATTCTTTCTTTATTCTGGTCTGTTGTCTCATTTGCCACCAAACTGGCCATTTTAAAACAGGACGTTAAAATTTGGAGGCAGTTAAGAAAAGGAAAAAAACACTAAGAGAAGCAAGAAATAACTGACAGTGAGGAAAAAAGACAGAGAAAAAACACACAAAGAAGGCAGAAAAACTCAAAAAGCATTAGCAGCATGAGGCCATTTGGCATAGCAGGCCAAACTCCTCCAGATCTTCATAGCCCCAGGGGTCAGCACTACACTGTACCCAACTGAGGGTCATAAAAATGATCCTCAGCCACCAAGACGAAATTTAGTTTTGTTTATATTTGATATCCCATGTTTAAGAACATAGAGTGGCATAGAATGTATTTTAGGAAGGCTGCCATTAAAAATGCTTAAAATCTAAAGAGTTTTGATGCTTTAAGGGAACATTATGGGGAAAAGTGACTTTGACAGCTATAGAAGGAGAGGTCCTGGCTTAAAGTCCCAGCTCTGCCCCTTAAAACCCTTGGGGCTTTGGGTGAGGCCCTTCCCTTCCCTGGGTATCTATATATTTTTAAAGATTTATGCTTCTAGGAAATATCTCCCTCCCTGTGATTGTGGGTCAATGGAACATGTTTAAGCCTTACAGAAGCCCAGCACTCTTTCTGAAGCTCTTCAGTATTTAAGTGTTTGTTTACAGATCATTAACTTCCCCACAAGAGGCAGAAGGGCAGCTAGACACTGCTACAATCATTCAGATAAGATGAAGCACCTCTAAAAGACAATGGAAGTCAATGGGAAATAAGATTTCATTTATATACAACTTTTTGAGAACGTATCTCAAAGCAGATAAAGTACAGTATCCTACAGGAGAAGTGTCTTCAATAGAGTGGGAACCAAACCACCCATACTTGGATTAACAAATAACCCAGCTAAAACTCCAAACCTACTGAGAAACTTGAGTGCCAGCAGATTTCAAGGCAAACATTCTCCGTGTAATAAGTAGGCACTTAGTAAACTGCTGTGGCATGACTTGTAAAGTGAAATTTCAGGTTTATGAGCCCTCCCCAGAAGTCCCTGAGAACATTTTTACTTGAGTTACAAATACTTTCTGGGGAAACTGCCTTCCCTGAAATAACTACCAACCTCCTAGACAACACCCAATTCTTCCTTTCTGACCTCAAATCTAAATGAACATACTATGTGTATGTATACATATATGTATATAGTTACTTACATACATGCATACATAAATTTAAATTTTCAATGTGGTTTATATTCTTAGGATTAAAATAATAAAAAGATCTTGATGAAGATAATAGGGAAAAACAACAAAATAACTGGAAATCAAGATTTTTAAGGATATGAAAAGGAAACAGAGAAAATAAAGATAGCCAGAATGACTTAGTGTTTATCTGGGGGTTTTATCTCCCAGATAAACACAGAGTAACAGTGCTATTCCATATGCAGAGAGTTGGCAAATACATGCTTCCTACATTTAAAGTAACTTTTACAGAACCTCAAATTCACAGAATTGATGAATGTAGTGTTCAGCTACTACAAAGGTTCAGAGGGAGGTGTCTGGAGGTAATCATAATTATGTGCATTAAGATGAGCCCCCATTCCTGTGTCTATTCTGCTACAACCAAAGTAGAAACTAGATGTACAATATCAAAACATTTAATTAAGATGACTTAGCTAAGCTTTGAGGAAGCTAGGGCTCCTAAGAGGCTGTTGGGAGCTTCTCTGAGACTCAATTTCTTCATTGGTAAAATCAGGATAACACTTGTATTAATTATTTCACAGGGCTGTTATGAAGAAATCATCTTATAAACTTTAATGGACTTCACCAATATAGACTATTATTATTACTGTCATCATTTTTACCATTATCATTATTAGTAAGTAAGGAGGGCAAATAATCAGGTAACAGAGCCATTCTTAACGACCCCCCCCCCCCCCATATAGAAGTAGGAGCAATTTCTTACAAAATCAGGAGGGATTTCAATCTAATCCCTCTTTAATCCCCACTAATCCACCAGTGTATCAGAAGAGGGACACAGTTGATTCTGAATTTACATGCCCAGTGGTAAAAGGCTTAGGTTTCAGTGTTATCAGTCTCCTGGAGATCTGTGGAAGCCTCTCCAGGCAGGAAAGAGATCCAGTAAAGCCTAATGGGAGAGGTTAGAGATCTGTTCAAGTCTCTTGCCTTGATTCCAGTGAAATAATTCTTCCAGGATTCCTAGATTCAAGGACACAGTGGCAATGCAACTTCCTATGTTCTTTCATCTCCCAGATCTGACTGCAGCCCCTGGCTTGCCTCTCTATGGGGGAGTGCACCTATCTACTGCTTTTTGAACTTTTTGCCTCCCAGAACACAGACCAATAATCAGAGCCTCACCTTACCAAAACACTTTGCATTCAGACTTAATAGTTTTTTGGGAAATCCTGGGAGATTTTCCTCAATGAGCAATGTCCCCTGAGTTTTAGGCATTTTAGGATTTAATAGCTAGACAGGAAATTCATTCCAATGTACCCTAATTACATCCAAAATGGGAAACCAGGGAAAAAGAAGACTCACTTTGGATGGTGTAGTGGAAAAAGCTCTGGTTTTTGGGGTCAGTAGACCAGGCATTAAGCATCAACTCCAATTCTCCCTGTCTAATCCTAAGCATATCATTTAAGCTCTTTGAGCCTCAGTTTCCTTATAAGTAAAATGGGGATGATGAAAAATATTTGTACTTAATAGAAGTAGAAGAGATTAATGAAAGGTAGTGAGAATACACAAAACTATACAAGAAAAATCTTAACATCACTGATAATCATAATGATGTGATTACTAACCTAGAGCCAGACATCCTGGAGAATGAAATCAGTGGGCCTTAGGAAGCATTGCTAACAATATGGTTAGTGGAGGTGACAGAATTCCAGCTAAGCTATTTAAAATCCTAAAAGACAATGCTGTTAAGGTGTTGCAGTCAATATAACAGCAAATTTGGAAAATTCAACAGTGGCCACTGGATGGGAAAAGATCATTTTATGTCCCAGGTCTAAATAAGTACAATGCCAAGGAATGTTCAAATTAGTGAACTGAGCTCATTTCCCACACCAGCAAAATTATGCTTAAGATTCTAAAAGCTAGGCTTCAGCAATATGTGAACCAAGAACTACCAGAAGAGCAGACCGGTTTTTGAAGAGGCAAAGGAACTAGAGACCAAACTGCCAACATTCACTGGATTCAATGGAGAAAGCAAAGAAGTTCCAGAAAAACATCTACTTCTGCTTCATTGACTACATTGTGGATCACACAAAAAATGGCAAGACCTCAGAGATGAGAGTATCAGATCATCTTACTTATCTCCTGAGGAACTTGCATGTCAAGAAGCAACAGTTAGAACTGAACATGGAACAACTGATTGGTTGAAGATGGGAAAAGGAGACAGAGCTATATACTGTCACTGTATTTATAACTTATATGCACAAAACTTCATGCAAAATGCCAGGCTTGACAAATCAAAAGCTGGATATGCAGACAATACCACTCTGATGAGAGAAAGTGAAGAATTGAGAAGCCTCTTGATGAGGAAGGAAGAAAGAGGGTGGAAAAGCTGGTTTGAAGTTTAACATTAAAAAAAAAAATAAAACATCTAAAATCTTGGCAATTGGTCCCATCACATCCTGGCAAACAGAGGGAGAAGAAATGAAAGCAGTGTCAAGATTTTATATTCTTGGGCACAAAGATCACTGCAGATAGCAACTGCAGTCATGAAATCAATAGACACTTTCTGCTTGAAAGGAAAGCTATAGCAAATCTGGATACCTTACTAAAAAGCAGAGACATCACCTTGCTGACAAAGGTCTGTATGGTTTTTCCAAGTATGGTTTTCCCAGTAGCAATGTATTGCTGTAAGAGCTGGCCTATAAGGAAACTTGAGAGCTTCAGAATCTAGTGTTTTGAATTATGGTGCTAAAGAAGACTTTTGCGTGTCCCTTAGACAGCAAGGAGAAATCAGTAATACCTAAAAAAATAATTAGACTATTCACTGGACGGTCAAATACTAAAGTTGAAGCTTAAATAATTAGGCCATATGATAAAAATATAGGACTCACCGGAAAAGACCCTGATGCTGGGGAAGACTGAAGGCAATAGAAAAGGGAGTGCAGAGAATGAAATGGATAGTGTCATAAAAGCAATAAAAGTGTTTGGGCAATATTGTAGTATTCTATATGAGAATGTGCACAGCTTGTAGTATTCTACATGAGAATATACACAGTTTAACCTAGGACAGACTGCAAGAGATGGTATGGGATAGAAGGGTCTGGCATGCTATATAGTCGACGGGGTCACAAAGACTTGTATGTGACTGAACTACATAACAACAAGAATAAAAAGTATAGTTCTATAATTTCTTGCTGTAACTCATTTAGCTTTTCCTTTAAGAATTTAGATGCTGGGGGAGGAGCCAAGATGGCGGAATAGAAACAGGACTTCCCCTCCACTCCAGCTTCCACTACTCCAATACATGTAAAAAATTACTCTAAACAAATTTCAGAGCTACAGAACCCACAAAGTGATGAAGAGAAACAAATCTCCTGCTAAAGGCAGCCCAGTAGGCTGGCAGGAAGGGTCTATTGCACTGAGCTAGAAGCTGAGCCCAGCCCCACATGAGCCTTTAGGTTTTGGCCCCCTGACTAGTGGCGGCCAGAGCAGACTTCAGGTGAGTGAATCACCAGCAGCTGTGGCAGTTTCCAAACTTCTCAACCCATAAGCGCCAAAGAGCAAGTAAAAGGTCAGTCAGGAACTCTGCTAGAAGAGGGCAATGGAAGAGCATGGTCAGGAACCTGCCCCTGGGGTGAGAAGAGGTATAGGTACAGTGGCCCCAGCTACTACCTCCTGGATGCCTCCAGATTGTAGGGGGACCAAGTGACCATTCAGAGGGTAATTGCTCTTCCTTTGACCTGTTTGGATCTGTATTATGGTCTTGCATAACCTCCAGCTGCAAAACCTCCAGTGATCTGGACAAAGCTCTCTCCATCCTGAAAGCAGAGTTCTACTGTGGGAAAGGGTTCAAAAGTTAAGTAATTGACTAGCAACATGAGCAAGCAGAGGAAATACAATCCTACCACAGATTACTTTTTTGGGGACAAAAATGATCAAAGCATGGAATGGGAGGAAGACAAAGAAGTCAGAACTCCTACATCAAAAGCTCCCAAGGAAAATATGAACTGGTTACAGGCCATGGAGGAGATAAAGAAGGATTTTAAAAACCAAGTAAGACAAGTGGAGGAAAAATTGGGAAGAGAAATGAGAATGATGTAAGAAAACCAAGAAGACTGACTGAAGAAAATAACACCTTAAAAAATAGACTAACTCAAATGGCAAAAGGGGCCCAAAAAGCCAGTGAGGAGAAGAATGCCTTAAAAAGTCGAATTTGCCAGATGGAAAAGGAATTTCAAAAACTCACTGAAGAGAATAATTCCTTCAAAATTAGACTGGAGCAAATGGAAGCTAATGACTTTATGAGAAATCAAGATACTATAAAGCAGATCCAAACAAATGAAAGAATATAAAGCAATGTGAAATATCTCATTGGAAAAACCCCTGATCTGGAAAATAGATCCAGGAGAGATAATTTTAAAATTATTGGACTACCTGAAAGCCATGATCAAAAGAAGAGCCTAAACACCATCTTTCAAGAAATTACCAAGCAAAATCGCCCTGATATTCTAGAAGCAGAGGGCATAATAAAAGTTGAAAGAATTCACTGATCACCTCTTGAAAAAGATCCCCAGAAGAAAATTCCTAGGAATATTATAGTCAAATTCCAGAATTCCTAGGTCAAGGAGAAAATACTGCAAGTAGTCAGGAAGAAAAAAATTGAGTATTGTAGAAACACAATCAGGATAACACAAGACCTAGAAGCTTCTACATTAAGGCATTAAAAGGGCTTGGAATATGATATTCTGGAGGTCAAAGGAGCTAGGACTAAAACCAAGAATCACCTATCCAGCAAAACAGTATAATGCTACAGGGGAAAATATGGTCATTCAATGAAATAAAGGATTTTCAAGCATTCTTGAATGAAGAAAAAACCAGAGCTAAACAGAAAATCTGACTTTTAAATACAAGAAGCAAGAGAAGCATGAGAAGGTAAACAGGAAAAAGAAATTATTAGGAACTTATTAAACTATTTACATTCCTACGTGGAAAAATGATAATTGCAACTCTTTTGTAAGAGTTTACTTATTACTTATTTACTTATTACTCTTACTAATTGTAACTGACTTTTCTCAGTATGAGGACAGTAGAAGGGAATATATATGTATATATATGCATACATATATATGTATAGGAGAGTGTAGGTTTGTATAAATATATATGATAGGTTGTGCATATGTATGCACATGTATACATAGACAGAGGGCACAGGATGAGTTGAATATAAAGGGATGATATCTAAGAAATAAAATTAAGAGGCAAGAGAGGAATACATTGGAAGAAGGAGAAAGGGAGAGATAGACTAGGGTAAATTATCTCATATAAAAGAGACAAGAGAAAACTGTTATAATGGAGGGGAAGAGCAGGAAGGTGAAAGGGAATGGGACAAATTACTCTCACTGAATTTGGCTTAAGGAGGAAATAACATATACACTCAATTAGGTATCTTACCCTACAGGAAAATAGCGGGGAAGGGGATAAGAGGGGGAATGATAGAAGGGAGGGCAAACTAGGGGAAAGGGTAGTTAGAAGCAAACACTTTTGAAAAGGGACAGGGTCAAAGGAGAAAACAGAATAAGTGGGGGTGGGATAGGATGGAGGGAAATATAGTTAGTCTTTCACGATATAACTACTATGAAAATGTTTTGTGTAACTACACATGTATAACCTATACTGAATTGCTTATCTTCCCAGTGTGGGCGGGTGAGAAGGGAAGAAGGGGGAAAATCTGGAATTAAAAGTTTTAAAAACAAATGTGTAGTTAAAAAATTGTTGTTGTTTTTTTTTTTTTTACATGCAACTGGGAAGTAAGAAATACAGGCACCAGGGTATAGAAATTCATCTTGCCTTACTAGAAAGTTGGGGGATTGGGGAGAATGGGGGAGGATATAAGAGAGAACAGATTGGGGTAAGGGGTATTCAGTAGGCTAGCTATTTTTGGGGTGGAGGGTAGAGGAAAGACAGGGAGAAAAATTTGTAACTCAAAATCTTGTGGAAATGAATGTTGAAAACTAAAGATAAATAAATAAATAAATTGGGAAAAAAGAATTTATATGCTATACTATGCATATATGTTAGGCATGGATATTAATTCACTGTCTATGGTACCTTTTAGCAAAATGTAGTTTCCTTATTTATCTCTTATTTAGGTCTATTCTTTGCTTTTGCTTTCAACTAAAACAAAATAGATTCTCTTCCACTCCCTTATTTTTAACTGTTGTGTGCATCTTTCTGTTGCAAGTGTATGTTTTTGTAAACAACATATTATTGGATTTTTGTTTCTAATCCATATGACCAGCTTTTTCTGAATTATGGGTGGGTTAATCTCATTCATCCTATTCTCTTATACTTTTCCTTCTCTTTTTTTCCTCTGACCTCTCTTTAAGAGTCTATTTGGCTTCTGACTACTGCCTACCTTAATTTATTGTCTCTCTTATCCCTCCTCTCTTTTCCCTTACTTGCTTTTCCTCCTACCTGTCTCTGGGTAAAATGGATTTCTTCACACAACTGTGTGTATGTATATTCCCTTCCTTGAACCAGTTCAGATGGGAATGAGCTTCAAGCATCACCTATTCTCCCTGCCCTCCATTTTATTGTATAAACACTTTTTTATGTCCTCCATTTGTGCGAGATAATTTTCTCCATTCTTCTTCTCTTCCCCCCACCTCCAATGCCTTTCTCTTTTTTACCTTTCCATTCTTTTTTTTTGAGATCATCCAAATATAACAGAATCATACCCAGGTCCCCTAATCAGACTCTCTTTAAGATACCTGGTGATGATAAAGTTCTGGGGCATTACATTTATTATCTCTCCATATGAAAATGTACACAGTTCCTTATGATTTCTCATTTATGTTTATCTTTTTATGGTTCTCTTAAGTCTCATAAGTCAAATATACTATTCAGCTCTGGTCTCTTCATCAGAAATATTTGAAAAAACTTAATTTCATTAGAGGACCATTTTTCTAACTATAGCATAATATTCAGTTTTGTTAGATAAGTTGTTCTTGGTTTTAAGCCTATAGCCTTTGATTTCTGGTGGCTATTAAATCTTGTGTGATCCTGACTGTGGCTCCATGGTACTTGAATTCTTTCTTTCCAGCTGTTTGTAGTATACTTCCTTGACCTGGGAGTGCTAGATTTTAGCTATAATATTCCTAGAAGTAGATTCTTTCAATTCTACTTTGCCCTCTGGCTCTTAAGATATCTGCACAGTTTTTTTTTAATGATTTCTTGAAAAACATCTAGGTTCTTTGTTTGTGTCTTTCAGGTAGTACAGTGATTATTAAATTCTCTCTCCTTGATTTATGTTTCCAGATCAGATGTTTTCCCTCTAAAATATTTCACATTTTTCTATTTTTTTCTCATTCTTTTCATTTTCTTGATCTCTTCTGGAGTCAGCTTCTGTTTTGCTAATTCTAATTTTCAAGGAATTATTTTCTTTAGTAAAGTTTGGTACCCTGTTTACTAAACTATTCATTTTCTCTTCATATATTTCTTCCATAGCTTATATTTGGTTTTTAAAATCTTTAAAAAACCTTTTCCTTAACTCTCCTAGGACTTGTCTCCATGCTGCATTTTTTCTTTGAGGCTTTGCTTGAAGATATTTTCAAGTCATTCTCTTCTTCTTGTTTTTAATTGGAGCCTCCCTATTATCATAGTAGCTCTTTACAGTTAGGTTCTTTCATTTGTTTGTTCGTTCTTCTAGCCTAGTTCTAATTTTGGACTTTATGTTAATGCTGGGTCCTGTGCATTTCAGGGGATGGGGAATGTCTGGCTTTAGTTTCTTCCTTTAAAAAAATTTTTAATTTAATATTTTATTTTCCCCCAATCACATGTAAAAACAATTTGTACTTTTGTTTCTTTTTATAAAAAATCGAATTCCAAATTCTTTCCTTCCTTCCCTACCCTCCCTCTCTCATTAGGAAAGAAAACAATTTGATAAAGTTATACATGTGCAGTCATGCTAAACATATTTACAAGTTAGTCATGTTGTAAAAGAAAACAGACAAAAATAAAACCATGAAAAATAAAGAACAAGTATATTTCAATCTGCATTTAGAGTCCATCAGTTCTTTCTCTAGAGATGGATTGTATTTTCCAGCATAAGTCCTTCAGAATTGTCTCAAATCATTGTATGGTGAAGAATAACAAAGTCATTCACAGTTGATTGTCATACAATAATGTTCTCCCAAAATAGTATGATCTAGGGAGATCATACCTGGCCAATGCTCTGGTCTGTGAGCAACTACAAGCATGCTTTCCTGCAATGGGACTATGACCAGGTCCCAGATCTCCTGCTGCTACAGTGTAGGTGAGCTAGTACTCCTCACTATGGGCCAGAGACCCAAGACTATAACCCAGATCTAAGCATGGGCAATGCAAGAGAATCCTGCCCCTGGTGCAAAAGGACCCCTGTAATCTCCTTCTGATCAGCTGTTCAACCTCCTTACCATTTGTGGGTTAAGAGGTCTGGAAACTGCCAGTGCCACCACTAATTCAATCAATTCCAAGGCCTACTGCTGGTTTGCTAGGGTACAGCCTACACTTGACTGCACTCCACTCTCATCTTGGGGCAACAAACTTTTGTGTCAACCTTCTAAGTTGTTTTAGGCTGGAAAACTATTTCTCCCTTCCCACTTGTGGGTTCAGCTGCCTTATAATTTTCTTTGAGGCATTATTTGTTTGGAAATTTCAGAGAAGAACTCAGGTGAGCCCCTGCGTTTTCTTCCCCAACTTGGTTCCACCTCCTGTTTCCTCCTTTTAAATCTTGCTGCTTTCACAGCTCAGTCTAGGGTCTGCAAGTCTTCAATGATCTTTAACTGGTGTGATCCAAGGGGAAGTCTGCTCACTACCCTACTAGTTTAAGTTTTGCAAGTTCCTGACTCAGGTTTGGGTCTGGTGACTTGTTCATCTTGGATTTACTGTTTTCTGCAACTTGAATCAGTCACTGTTAAGCCAATGAGAGGCTCTGCAGATTCAGACCAACTGAACTGGTGGCTCCTCATTGGTCTGGGATTCCTACTCTGATTATCCCACTGAAAGCTCAGACCCCAAAGTAAACGTTAGAATTGAGTGCTTGTTGCTCTGCTCCTGAGATCAAAGCAATATGCTACAATTCCAGAATTTAATCCTTGCTCAGTACCTAGTGGGGAGGTCTGTGCTCCCCGCCCACAACCTCTCCTTTCTGCTATTCCATCCATGAGCCAGAACTGGGTACCAGGTGACATAAGTGCTAAGTGGCACCTATGCTTGCATCCAGTCCTAGATCAGGGACCTCCTGGAGTTTCTTTCTGCAGCATATTTCCCGTCCTGGTGCTCTCTCTCGGCCTCTTTCCCACCCTGGGAACCAGAACGCTTCCCTGCTGTCATGTGCTGTACTCTTGGTCAGTCCATGCAGACCTCTTTGTGCTTCTTCCTAATCTGCACTAGGCTTGGAAAATGACTCATTCTGACTTTGCCTTGGTTTTCCAGATCAGAATTTTGTCTGGTACATTTTCAAGGCCAGATCTGAACTCAGTTCTTCCTGATTCCAAGCCTCATACTCTATTCACTGGGCTAGCTAATTATACATTAGGTAGAAGGTGCTCTGGGATAAGGTAGGGAGGTGTTCTTATTTCCCCTACTTTACAGATGAAAAGACTGAGGCAGACAAAGATTAAATGACATGCTCAAGATCCTACAGCTGGTAAGTGTCTAAGGCTGGATTTGAATTCAAGTCTTCCTGATTCCAATTCACTCTATCCACTGAACCACTTACATCCTCACCTCAGAAACCTTTTTTGAAACCGACATATGGTATAATGCAAGTCGAATTCCATGATTAAAAAAAAGACATTTCATCATACAGAGGTTTTGTTCTGTCAAGGTCACATCAACTAAGGGCTCAGGATTCTTCTCAAAAGTACTGCAATTTTTGTTAAAATGGATAATAAAGGTCAAATCCCACTACAACAAAAAACCTATTTCTATTAATGACCCTGGATGCTTATGGCTACACTGAAGGCTGAAGTACAAGGTTCTGCAACTTCATCATTATTTAATAAAATGTAAATAGGAGAGGAAAAGAAACACATAAAGCTCGACACTAATAAGCTTATAGCAGGATCAGTAACTTCAATTCAAAGAGGTTTCAGTCCAGAGGGGGGGAAACGAAATAAGCTTTTAAAGATTGGTCTTGGTTTGGCTCCATCAGACCTAACCAATTTTGTTTAATAAGGTTTCAATTTGGCTGCTCCTCTTTTTCCCTCTTATTCAAGCTATCCTATGTACAGATAAGGCATTTTTTCTAGTTAATGCATTAATCAAGTCTCACACACACAAAACAAAACCAGGGCTTGACACTCAAGAATATCAGTTCAGTCTTTCTAAAGCTGTCTCCATTTTTGGCTGCAGATACCCAGGTTTCACTAACACCCCGACTTAGGGTGTCAAGAGGTTTGGTTTCATATTGCTTTGTGCAATCATTTTTGATGGCTGAATTATCAGGCTAACCCCTTTGAAATCAGTTCTTCTTTCAATTATCCCCCCTTCCCCCTACCCCACCCTTCCAATTCCTTCATACCATTTCCTATCTCTTCTTCTCTCTATTGTGCTCCCCCAGATAGACCACTCTTCACATTCACTTTGGCACAGTTTCACTGGTTTCATCATGTCCATCCTTGGCATCACTGTCTCTGCAGTCACTTCTGCCAGTAATTGCATTCCTGGCAGCACTGAGAGCTGCTTTTCCTTCCACTGGCCTTGTCTTCTTCTTATTTCCTGGCCTTGCTTCCTAAGATGTGAAATCTGTACCAGGTGACCCTACAGATGAATCTGGTTCTAGACAAAAAAATTTCCATCTTGCCACAGACAAATGGCTTCGGAAAAAAGCACAACACATTGTCCTTCTGTTAGGACAAGCTTACCTCCTGAATGATCTATAAGATGGCTTTGAAATGGGCAATCTACAATATAAAGAAGGAAACTTTAGCTTGCTCTTCCATAAACTAAATCCCAACCCATAGCCCCTATAACTATCTAATTTACCCAAGCAGCCCAAAAAACTTCGGAAGGTAATAATCACAGAAGTGGTGACAGCAGTGGCATACCCTTCCCATTCTTCTTCCTTCCCCAGTTTCTGACAAAGAGGGGGCCCTTCTCCTGATCAAAGCTTACCTCTCTCCATGTGCACTTGGTCCCATCCCCTCCCATCTTCTCTAGCAGCTCACATTCTCAATCACCCTGCCAAATCATCAATCTCTCTCCACCAATTGATTCATTTCCTACTACCTTCAAATATATTCAAGACTGAAAAAAAAAAGTGCTTTAAAAAATCTTCACTAGGCCATGCCATTCCCTCAAACTGTCACTCTATAGTTCTCTTTTCTATCTCATTCAAGCTCCTGTGTATATTTGTTGTCCCCACATCTTCTCCTGTTACCCACTCCTCAATATTTTGTAGTCCAGTTTTCAAACTCATTACTCAACTGAAACTGTCCTCTCCAGAATTACCAGTGATCTCCTAATAGTCAGATCAGACGGTCTTTTCTCTATCTATGTGCCCCAATGGATACTGCAGACCACCCCTTCTTGGATGCTTTTGTTCTCTCCTTGTTGGTTCTCCTTCTGCTTGTCTGACTACTCCTCTTTGGTCTCCTCCACATTCTGCCCTCTATAAGCAAGTGATTCCCACACCTTTGTGCTGGATCCTATTCCATTTTCCCTCTATACCACCCTGGTCACCTCATCAGCTCTAATGGGTTTAATGAACATATCTATGCTGGTAACTTCCAGATCTATATATCTAGCCCCAGTCACTCTACTTAATTTAAGGTCATATCACCAATAGCCCACTGGATATTTCTAACTGCATGTCCCAGACATATCTTAAACTCAACTTGGGTAAAACTGACCTTCTCTTGAACCTTCTCC
The DNA here is from genome assembly GCA_011680675.1 of Gymnobelideus leadbeateri. Classification (NCBI taxonomy): domain Eukaryota; kingdom Metazoa; phylum Chordata; class Mammalia; order Diprotodontia; family Petauridae; genus Gymnobelideus; species Gymnobelideus leadbeateri. The sequence continues at coordinate 196,526 of WOXC01004275.1, forward strand.
TCTTCAAAACTTTCCTACTTAGGTTGAAGATACCACCATCCTTCTGGGATCTCAAGTTTGTAATTTCAACAATGGCCTCCCACTGTGCTTTACCCCACACATCCAATCAAATGACAACATTACTTGCATTCAACCCCTCTGTCCAACAATATAGCTACTAGTTCGTGTCCTTATCACCTCTCACTTAGATTACTGCAATAGTGTCCCCAGTTGGTCACCCTGCCTCAAGTTGCTGACAAACTTTCCAGTCCATTCTACATATTTCTGCCAAAATAACTTTCCTTAAGATGCTCTGTATAAGTATTCAATAACTTCATATGCTCTTTTATTTTATATATTTGTTGTTTGTATTTTATATATTTGTTGTTTCTCTCATTAGAATATAAGTTCATTGTCACTGTTCACTTTGCTTCATTCACTGTACTTTATCCCCAGCCCCTGATAAATAGTAAGCAATTAATCAATACTTGACTGACTGATTGACTAACTCCCCTTCCTGAAGAATGTTTTTCTCAAGGAGCTCAACAGATTTTAAGGTTTCCAGATCCCATCTCTGGCAGGAGAAAAACTTACTCTAAGCTATAAAGTATCTACAGGGTCCTAGGGAAGTCTGTTTGTCTTAGAAAAAAATCCCTGCTTCTCCATCCCGACCTTGGTCAACATCATTCTAATTACTTTCTTCTAACATAAAAGGGAATTATCAGTGATATGTCTACACCACAATGGCCAAATATGGGTTCTAGGTCACATGACACTAGGAAAGGACAGTTCAATTTGTCTGAGTCAAAAGTGCAAGTAACCAAATCCTAAAAAATGATTTAAAAATTTATCCATGATTAATTTCCCAAAATGTTCTAACTCCCAGCTCTTGGTTTGGGTTCATTATGTAGGGTTACAGAAGCTCAAGGTTTCCAATTATAGGTATAGTTATCTACAGGAATTGAGTAAAACATCATGAGAAATAATGCCATATTATAAATATCATAGATATTTACTAAAATTTGTGCTTAACATGCTGAGGCACCTTTAGTATCAATGTAGTCTAAAGTAGGTAGGATATTTGCCAGACTGGGTGGGAAAAGGGAATGACAATAAGCATTCATACAGTACCTTTTATGCACCAGGCACTGTGCTAGGCCCTTTACAAATATTATCTTATTTGATCGTCACAACAACCCAGTAAGGCAGGTGCTATTATCGCTACTTTACAGCTGAGGAAACTGAGACAAACAGAGGTTAAGGAACTTGCTCAGGGTGACAAAGATGGTAAATGTCTGAGGTCCCATTTGAACCTAGGTCTTCCAACTTCAGGCCTAGTACTCTATCCACTAAGCCACCCAGCTACTTCTGCCAATTGATCTGTTGGAGATCCCCTATCTTTCTCAAGTAGTTTCAGTGAAGAGAAGCTGGGGAAGGTTTTGTTGGAAAAGGAATGTGGTTTCTTAGTTTATCAATTTGACAATGGGCTCCCATGACAATGATCTGTTCTGAAGTGGGTTATGTGGAGATTTTGTCAGGTTGGGTAAGGAACAGGAACCTGAGAGAGCATCAGGCCCTATTTATTTCCTCTGCAGACCTATGCTAGTGTTGGACATGGTGACCTTACAGGCTAATCCCATGCATTAGCTTTCTTGTCATTGCAACATAGAAAGCTGTTAAAATAACAAAGCTCTTTGCCACCATAGTTTAAGCCCGCCCTACATGGGATTTGTCCCCCTGTAAACCTTTAAATTTCATTATTATATAGATGCATTTTATTCCTCTCTTTTTCACACCATCTGAGCTTTAATACTTCTAATGATATTCTTCAGTCTCTTCAATATACTGTCACATAATAATGCAAATTTATATGCTACAACTACACTTCTGACAGATACAGAAAAGATTTCCCACCAGACTGAAAGAAATGGTTCCAACTGAGTATATTCACTAACAGTGAAGGTCAACTTATAGGTCCAGCTAGGATTACCAAAACTCTTATATGCATGTATCTTAGTACTGTATTTGTGTGTGTGTGTGTGTGTGTGTGTGTGTGTGTGTGTGTGTGTATCCCATTTAGAGGAATATAGTTCCTGAAACTCCTTTCTTATAGAGGAATTAGGAGACTTTAGGGAAATGAAGTTAGTCTATACTAATACAATGGAATCCCATTAGAGGGCATATAATGATTAGGACTCCAGGGATGTTACCCAAGTCACAGTATAGCCAAATCTACTCTAGAATAAATAGTTCCATCCTAGGACTCTACCAGCCTAGAATTTATATGTTAATCACATAGAATCAAAGGTTCCTATATTGATTTCCTAAGTTCTCTTCATGTCATCCTTTCAGGTACATATGGCACATGAAACATCATTTGCATTCTATAGGAAAATAGAATAGTCAGCATTTAAGGTTTACAAAGTGCTTTATACATATTATTTCAGCCTCACAACAACTATGGGTGGTAGAAGAAACTGAGGCAGACAAAGGTTAGGTGACTAGGCCAGAATCACACGGTAAGTGTCTGGGGTGGGATCTGAACTCAGGTGTTCCTGACTCCAGGCCCAGCAGTCTATCAACTGTGCCATCTAGACACTGAAAAACTGAGTAATTTCTCTGAGCTCACCAACAAATGACTAGTAAGCAAGAAGCACAATAGATATCCTAATTCTCAGTTACAGGATTTACCTAGTGTGCCACTATGTCTTAGAAAATAATTTCAATCATATTTTTTTAGAAAAACTCAAATAATTTATTTATATGTGAGGAATTATGTGTATTTATATAACTTTTCCACTATGGATCTATACAGAAATCTCCTCTACTTCAAAAGTGATAATGAGACTGAAGCAGTGAGAAGCTGAACCAGGTTCAAATGCTGAGTCCCAACACATGCACAAGAAAACAAAAACCTGGCACTGCCTGAGTACCAGGCCATTGCGGATCTGCTGAAATGCCTCTCATTAGACAGATTAATTCTCTATCTGACACCCAGTCTTGAACCATTATAGTTATAACAGAGAGGGATATAAAAGAAGTAGTGACCCAGAAAATTGATTCTTTTACAAGTTTATAGTCTTTAATTCATAATTCTTATTTACTGAAACTTACTCCTTCCAGAAACCTGAACAGCTTTAAAACATTAAGTTATTAATGCCTATAATCCCTCTGAGAGGGTACATGGCAGTGTATTATGACGCTTGTAATTGTCCTCTTTCAAGAAAAATCTCACCCTCAGAAGAACACTGTCAGATAGAAAAGAAGCTCCTGAGGACTGTGTAAAGGCAGAAGAGAGGCATTCACTATGGTACAGTCAGCAGGGTCCTGATCTGAGAGTGAGAGGATCTGAGGCCGAATCCAACCCCATTTACTTGTTACTCATGGGACCTGGGGCAATTTACTTAATCTTTCTAAGCTCTAGTTTTGCTATTTGTAATAGGAGATGCCTGGACTCACACTTACATAAGGTTCCTTCCAGCTCCCTATCTGTAATCCCATTCTAAGACAAGATGGAGGGGAAAAGAGAGCTACCTGTGTCTCAGAGGTTATCTGGTCCACCTCCATTATATCACAAGTCCAAGGTCACACAACAAGGGGGTGGCAGAACTTCAGAGTCAATACTTTCCAATCCTGAGATGTGGGTCAATTTTGAGAAAGAAAGACAGCCTGGCTTTATTCTCCAATGGTGGGAGGAGTCTGTTCACTTCTGAAGTCCGTGAGGAAGCTGCTACTTTAGAAGAGCCGCAGCACTAAAAAGAAACTTAGGAGATCATTCAGTCCAAATTGCCTCTTTTTACACGTGTGGAAACTAAAGTCCCTCAAGATTAAGTGACTTACCTCTCCATGGTGGGGACACACTACAATGCAGGCATCCTCACTCCCAATTATTACTCTCATTCAGACACCTTTGTCAAATAGATTCACTTAAAGCCGGGATAGCTCGGCTTAGGAATGCCACTAAAATGAAAAAGTGACTGAGCTGAGTAAATGAATGACAGAAAAAGATATCTGTTAAACACTTACTATGTGCCAAGCAGTGATAGGAACACAAATGCTACAGTATGATGGTGTCGGCCCTGAAAACACTAACATGGAAGAAGTGGCCAGAGAAGGGTGCTTTGGTCTCAGAAGTCACAAAGATGGAGAGGAGAATAAAAAATTTCTGTTAAATGCTCTTTACAGAGACAATGGCAGCACATGTGGTGAAAAGGCAGTACAGGGTTCAAAAAAATACAGAGGTAATGTATGGTTTAACTCTCCTCATAACCTAGGTGCAAATGCATAGGCACTACCTCCCCGCACCCCCCCCCCCACACCATTAACTTCCAAGGTATATTCTGAGCCAGTAAATATTCAGGCAGTGGGTGACTTTGAGACCCAACAAGATTACCAATCTTCAAAAAAGATTCAATTATGTCCATTCTGTTGATCAGACTATCAGCTAACAAATTCTGTAGGTAGATTGCCTCATCTCCTACAGAATGGATCCCATTGTAACATCAATCAAACAACTCATTTAATCTGTGGACTCTAATATGGAAGGATGTTGGAATAAGAAAAAGAGTAACTACTCCTGAGGAAAAAAGGACTCAGAAAACAGAATAAAGCAGAGACAACCTCTTGAAATACCTAAATTTAGACATGGAACAAAGGCTCCAAATGAGTCAGAAATAGGGTTTCATGAAATAAATAAAACTGAACCTTCATGTATTAGTTCCTTTTTCTCAGAAAATGAATTTAGGGCATTTTCCAAGGAAGATGGCTTCTGTTTAGCTATGGAACAAACAAGGCCATAGGTAAACTATATCAGAACTCTACTTTAATTAAGGACCCCAGTCAAAAATAGAATCAGGGAATTGATTCAAATCCATGGCTATAAATAAGGGGTGTCAAAAGGATGCTACACCAATGTTTTTAGTTTCAGAGTATAACATGAATATTCATATAGTATGGGATTCCCTCTACATGAAGAAGAAGGGGGAATTGCAATAAGCATTTACATAGCTTCTACTCTGTGCCAGGGAATGTGTTAACTGCTCTACAAATATTATTCTACTTGAACTTCACAACAACCCTGTGATGTAGATCCTTTTATACAGATGAGAAAACTAAGGCAAACAGGTCAAGTGACTTGCCCAGGGTCAAATAGCTAGTGTCTGTGGCTGGATTTGAACTCGGGTCTTCAATTAGTCAATATTTATTAAGTACATGCTATGTAGCAGACACTGTGCTAAATGCTGATCTTTCTGAATACAGGCCCAATACTCTAACCACGGAGCCCTCAGCTGCTTCTGAACAACCACAGACATGCTAATTTGTACTTTTAATGAATCTGGACAGCTTTCATTTTTGTCACTTGGAGAAAAGATCTCATCAATATTCCCACAAAAAAAAGTGACATTGAATTTAAAAGTGATTCCCCAGGAAAGAGGGCTTGGAAAGGCCAGAAAGAACGGAAGGAAGTCCAAGACCCACAGTTTCAATATCAGATTAGACAACTCTCCCCTACTCTTACACCCAGTTACTGGATGCAAAGAGAGAACATGAGCTCTACCAAGGAAAAACCAGAATGTTACATTACATTCCATCATATCATGCTTGCCACTTCTGGGACTACTGGGAGTTTTTGTTTGTTTGTTTGTTTGACAAGCTGTTCCACCTGCTTTAGCTTCTGAAACAATTCTATTACTGAGAGGAAACTTACTCTATTTTCACCCATTTGTTTACATATCCTTTATATATGTCCAGGTCAACATTATCCATCTTATACTACAAGCTCTGAGAACATGGTTCCCAACTGTCTCTACTGCTCTATACAGGGCCTAATGTAATCCCTTTTGCTGATAGATGCTAAAGAAATGCTTTTTGACGATGAGATGCATGCTGCAATCTTTCTTTGCTTCCCATGAAAGGGATTTCATTATGGCATAGTTTACAATGCACACTGTGGTGGTATGTATAAGATTAAAACCAATGTGACAAACTATAAGGCCCAAAGAAATTAAAAGCACCCCAAACAACTCTGCCTTAAGATAAACAAATGTGTTCAATATAAGAAAAGACCGGGAATGTGTTATTTGAAGGCCAAAGGAAAGTACTGCAGAGATCTTTCAAAGCAGTGTATAACTGGAAAGACTAATAGGAAACAGGATGCCAAACCAAATGCCCCTAATGGCTTTTTCCCCACTAATAATTAAACAGCCTTTTCACTTTATTTATCTACAGACTAATATAATGAGAAACTCAATCCTCTCTACCTCAAGATGATTGTTTGTCAATATCAAAATCAGTCTACAAAACCAAAGACATGGAAATTGTGTCAAGCACTCTGACAGAGGAAGGAGGAAGTATACCAACACTGAATATTATGAAGTGAGAATGTTCTGCCCCCGGCAAAAATCAAGGAGTCAAGTCAAATGTATTTTCAGGGGTGGTCTGCTAGAGGGGTCTTCATTTCTTCAATGACTGAATGGCTGCCTTTTCTTTTCTCTTTAATGACTGAAACTTAGCTTCTGTGACCAGATGGGGGATTTCTTTCTAACTCAGGCCAGAGTCCCTTCCTCAGCTTTCTACTTCTCTGGTGACCTTTCATTTTTGAAATTCTTTCACTGTGGCCACATTTTTCTCACACTTCTGCTCTCCTGACCGTTCATTCTTCATGCTCTCTGTTGGCATCTCTTAGGATATCCAGGTCTTTCCATCCAGCCTGCAGCTGAAATTTCTTGTATGTGCTGTCTCCTTCAGTTAAAGAGTATGTCCCTCCTTGACAGCAGGAACTATTTTGTTTTGCTCTGGGGACGTGTGTCCCCAGCACTCAACATAGTAGGTACCTAACGGTCCATAGGAAAGCACATAGTCAGTACTTAATAAATGCTTTTTCATTCACTTATTCATTCGTTTGTTCATTCATTCATTCATTCATTCATTCATTCATTCATTCCTCAGTTTGTGGCTCCCTTTGTAGTTTTTCTTCTACTGGCCACTAAACCACCTTGCTGCCCATGTGTTCAATAATACCTGTTATTTTCAGATCTGTGTCATGACTAAGCTACCCTAATTCTGATCTCCCCTCTCTGATTTCTACATTTCTCCATTTGCTTAGCACCAATATATTCAATGGTACTAGAAGACACAGATTTGCATTTGTTGAGATGTTGCATTTATATGCTAACATTTTGTGTGTGTCTGTATTGTTTTCTCCACTATACTGAAGACTAAATGAAGCAGAGCTCATGACTGTATTTCTCTGTTCTCTCCCCACAGTGCCGATACAATGTCCTACCTTATCAGGCACTGTAGACATGTTCAGTTAGCTAGCAGTCAATGGGACAGCCTGGAGGTGTGGGACTAGGGACAGCAGAAATCCGGGGCACTTCTGGTTTTCTAAAAGTGTATCTTTCTATGCTCAGCGCCTACCACAGGGCCTAGCATCAAGTGGTTCTTAGTAAATGTTTGCTGAATGAATAATGCTAATATTAATAGTATTGGTTAACATGAACATTATGTTAACATTAGCTAAAGTTTCACATGTTCAAAGTGTTCTGGGCAACAGGTGTAATTCTCGCCCTCCTTTTACAGTGAAGCTAATAAAAGTCTAAGGGAGGGATTCAAACACAGGACCCTGTGGCTCTAAGCCCAGCACTCCTCTCCATCATGACAAGCTAACTCGGAATGAAGAGTTTAGGTCCTCTATGCCCCTAGGCCAGGCCTGCACAACTTGTAGCCCACGGGACGCTTGTGGCATGCCAAAGGATTTCCTCTACATTGTTCGTAGGTTGTCCTTTTGCATGCTGCAAGCAGCCCAGAGGCTGCAAGTTGGGCAGGCCTGCTCTAAGATGACAGTCCTACGAACTCCACATGCTGTTTAGTGCACAATGTTATTTGTTCAGGGAGAAATTTCATTCCTACTAAGTGGTGCAGTAGATACAGCACAAGACCTGAAGTAAGGCAGACCCAAATTCAAATCAGACACTCACTAGCTACACAACTCTGAGCAAGTCACTTAGCCTCTGACTGCTTCAGTTTCCTCATGTGGAAAATGGGTCTAACAATAGTATCTACCTCCCAGGAGTTTTTTGGTTACATAATAATATTTTTAAGTGCTTTGCAAACCGTAAAGCACCACATATATGCTAGACATTATTATTATTACTATAATAATCAGGTACCATGTTCTGTAACAGATAGTATCATCTGTCAATGTTAAAATGTAAGCTCTGTGAGAGCAGGGCTTGTTTTATTCTTTGTAACTGTATCACCTGAATATAGTACAGTGTCTAATTCATGGCAGACACTCAACAAATGCTTTTGGATTGATATTCAATCAATTTGATTTATAGAAAACAGTAAAGTAGCATTCATTTCAAAGTAATACAGAATTTCTGAATTTGTATGTCAGCTGAATTAAAGTTTGCTGTTTTTTTTTTTTTTTTTTTTAAACAAATGCTTTATTAACTTCTGTTTTACATCATTCATTTCCGCCAGATTTTGAGTTACAATCATTTTCCCCCCATTATTCCCCTACCCAACCTCCCAGAATAGTAGTCCCACAAGATATCGCTTCCTCCAATTTGCTCTCTCCCATACCTTCTCCCATACCCCCATCGACTTTTCCATTAGAGGAAGGTGAATCTTTGTGTCCCAATGCCTGCACATCTTATCTCCCTATTACAAGAGAAAGAGTATTACTAATAGTATTTATATATATTTGAAACATTTAATGTTACGACCTCAAATTTCAGATCCATTTCCTTCCTCCCTTGTCACCCATTCCTTCTTGGGAGATAAGCAATTCAATATATGTTGTACATGTCTAGCTATGCAAAACATTATCATAGTAGATATATTGTACAAGGCTGCTTATAATTCCCTCCCACTCATCCCACCCCCCACCTGGTCCATTCCCTACATGATCCTGTCCCTCTTCTATAGTGGGTACTTCCAACCTCCCCTCCCCCAAGGATGCACTCCCATCCATCATCCCTCCTCTCATCCCCCTTCCCCCTATCCTGCTGCAGGTTGAGATATCCCATTTAGTATGTATGTCATTTTCTCCCTGAGCCAAATTCAATGGGAATGTGGTTTTGTCTTTTTAGCCTTCCTTATTCTCCCCCTCCTTTGCAACCACATCCCCTTGCTTCTTCTACATGGGATAGTTTACCCTACCCTGTCTCTCCCCATCTCCTCTTGCCACTTTCCTCTCTCACCTCATAATTTCATCCCTTGAGTATTCTCCCTTCCCAACAAATTCAACCTATGCCCTCTATCCATATATAACTGTAACCATATACACACACATTCACATATGTATTCATATGACCACACCCCTTCTTCCATTATTTTCATAGTGAGAAAGATATCATCAGTCACAGTTATTGCTTTTCCATATAGGAATGTAAATAGTTCAACTTTGATAAGTTCCTTTTGATTTCTTTTCCCTGATTACCTTCTCAGGCATCTCTTCCTTCTTGTGTCTGGATATCAAATTTTCTATTCAACTCTGGTTTTTTCCTCAAGAATGCTTGAAAGTCCTCTATTCCACTGAATGACCATATTTTCCCCTGAAACAAAATACTCAGTTTTGCTGGATAGGTGACCCTTGGGTTCATTCCCAGTTCTTTTGCTCTCTGGAATATCGTATTCCATGCCCTTCGATCCCTCAGTGTAGAAGCTGTCAGGTCCTGGGCTATTCTGATTGTGTTTCCACAATATAGAAATTGTTTCTTCCTGGCTGCTTGTAGTATTTTCTCCTTGATCTGGGGATTCTGGAACCTGGCTATAATATTTCTGGGAGTTTTCTTTTTGGGATCTTTTTCAGGAGTTTGCTGTTTTTTAAGCAAACCTTTTCTTCATTGTTAGTAAAAATTAGCATAAATAATATCAACTAACATTGGTATAGGAATCATTTTAATTTTCCAAGTCCCTAATCTTCCTATCAACAACTTTCTGAGGATAGACAGGGTCCATTTTGTAGAAAAAGAAACAGACACGGGGCAGTAACCCACCAGAGGCGACACAGGTGACGGAGGAGCTGAGCCCAGCACAGACCCTTTCTGTCCCCTAAGTGTGCTCTGTCCTCGGATCTCTACCTTCTCTCAATTCTCTCCTCTTTGGTGATGTCTTCTGCTTCTAGAAGTTACACTGCTACGTCTAAGCAGGTAACTCCCCGATCCAAACTGGGAGCCTCAGATGTCTCCCAATATCTCCCCTCAATCCTCACCGTGCATTTTTCTCTCCCCAGAAGTCTCACTGAACCCTTATCCTCCTTTCTTTTCATTTTCCCTGCTTCTCCTGATGGCCTTACCATCTAAGAGTCACGCAGGCTACAAAGCTTAGGAATCTGACTTCTCCTGCTTTCCTCAGTCTCCACATCTAATAAATTACCAAGTTTCATCTCTTTTTTGCTCCTCTCTCTCTACTCATGATATGACAGCATTAGTACAGACCTCCATCATCTTTCAGCTAGCTCAACAACCTCCTAACTGGTATTCCTGCCTCCAGTTTCTCCTTTCTCCATTCTATTTTCCACACTGTTGTCAAAATAATCTTTCTAATAGTCAATTTATTCTCTTATTCAAAAACATTTACTGGCATCCTGCTGCCTAAAACAAACTATGAAGTCCTTGGTATGTCAAATGCTACAGAACTGAGCCCTAAGCTCCCCTCCCAGACTTACTTCTCCTTTCTCCCTCTTGAGTACTTCATAATCTGCACAGTTACCAGCTGCTTCTTCATCTTGCCTTGGCTCTCTTGCCCTTCCACATTCATGCAGGCCATACCCACTGCTTGGTATGTACACCCTCTTCTTTGGAGCCTACTGGAACCATCCTTCTCTTTGTGTTTAATTCAAGGGCCACCTCGTTTATGAAGCTTCTCTCATCTCCTTACTTGAATTTTTTTCTCTAATTACTCAAATTTTCCTAGAATATACTCCTCCCCTGGATCTCTGCTTGCTCCCTCCCTCACTACTTTGTCTAGCCTATCTGTGAACATACTGCATACTCTACATCTTCAGTGGATAACATTGATTGAAGTTGGAGGATATGTTGCTTTTCTTTTTTTTTATCCCGAACACCTAACCTAGTATTTTGTAAATGTTTAATAAAGATTTGTTGAATTTGATTCTTAAAAACATCACATTTAATTATGTAGTCTCAGAGACAGAAAGAACCTTGAGGGTCACATAATCCAACCTCTGGCCCAATTGCTTCTACAACTGGGATGTCCAGAAGGCGTTCCATCACAAGCTAAGCTTTTGTCTTTATCCAAGATCCACAATTCTTTACTTAGGCCACAATGATCTCTTTGAGTGGATCAATTTCCTATTTAGGACCCAGTACAGCTAAATGTAGAAAAAAGGGGCATTTAGGAGGAATTTCATGGGTGTTCAACAAAAGAAAAACTGTGTAAAGCTCCCTTTAGCCACATTTTCGCTGTGGCCACAACCATAACTGACACTGCCCAAAGTCCTAGTGCCAACAGTCTTACTGTTGAGGAACTCCAATTATAGGCACTTCCAAATAACAATAGGAATAAACACCAAGACACATGTCTGTAGCATTCATTTTCTCAAAGTTGTTTCCTATGTTATCATAAATTGATTCATCTTAAATTCAACAAAGGAACATCAAGCTGTGGATATGTTTTGAAAATTGAGATGTGAGTGCTGATGTTTCTTGATAATTCAAAGAACCTCATCAGAGAAACGGTCCCATGTAGCCCATAGTGGATACAGTATTCAACACAGCATCACGTGCAGAGTTGGCCCTCAACAAATGCTGGATAAAGAAACAAGTGTCCTGATTGATAGAGACAATGCTCAGTCAGCCTAGAGGAGAATCACAGGACCTTCTATCAAACCTTCACTCTTGTCTCTGACAAAGAGACAAAGTTCCCAGAATAGGAACTTGGCATCTCAAATCCTCTCTGAAAAATGAAAATCTATGATTTGTCTTAAGAAGTTTTTGGAGGGAGAGGACGGGACTCAGTGTGGTCATTACGACACTTCCTAATTGCAATTCGTCTGCTCTCTTCTCTGCTTTCTGTCTTGGACTTAGCTCATGACCCACCTACAGCATCGACCCAAGAGAAATTCAGTGAGCTGGCCATCAAGCTAGCCAGTATAATGTTCAGATACCCTACTGAAGAGATAAATTCTGGCACATAAAGTTTATTTATTTATATTTTAAAAGCAAAATGCCCCAAAGTTTAAGCTCTCCTTTGTATGTGATAAAACATCATTTAACAGAAGGTTCACAGAGTACATCACAGGTGTTAGCATTAGTGTTGTGTAGACTCCTAAGTGCTCAGTCACCTGTACTCATAAAACAAGGGGTAAGATGAAAATGACTAAACCAACAAGAAAATAAGCAGTTGTTCTAACCATGTGACTATAGTAAGGTTCCCTGTTCCCTCAAGGCTCTCCACTTGTAGTGCCTTATTTTAAAGGTGCCTTCATTAACTAAGAAGTTGAAGGTGAAAGAGAACCCAAAAAATGTTACAGCAAGAGTGCACTATGTAACAATTATCCACTTGTTATCTCAATACATAGACTAGACCTGTGACTTCATCCAGTGTGTGGATCACCCCCTCCAATAGTGTAGACAGGTTACTCAATCCAACACTTAGAACCTTAGAGAACAAACTGAGAAGTGAAATCACTTGGCCACAGCCACACAACCAGTAGGCATCAGAGGTAGGCCTAAAACCCAGGTATTCCTCCCTCTAAGACCAATCCTCTGTTCATTACACCACATTGACTCTTAACTACATACACACACATATGTATGTATATCGTTATTGTTCATTTGGGTCCAACTCTTCGTGACCCCATTTAGGGATTTCTTGGCAGAAATACTAGAATAGTTTGCTATTTCCTTTTACAGATGAAGAACTGAGGCAATCAGGGTTAAGTGTATTGTCCAGGGTCACACTGCTAGTAAGTATCTAAGGACAGATTTGAACTCATTGAGTCTTTCTGATTCCCAACCCAGTGTTCTATCCACTATGCCACCTAGATACCTACCTCTACATACACACACACACACACACACACACACACACACACACACACACACACACCCCACCACCACCATCACCACCACCACCACCACTGCCGCTGCCACCAATTAAACCAAAATAATAAGTCTACAAAACGACTTTTGAAAAAGGTCACTTGGCTCAAAAAGGAGGAAAGGTGGCCTTTGCTATAGAAAAACCAAGAATGAATTTTTCTCCCCATTTAATTTTGAAGGACTGGTTAATTCTTTGTAGGTTCTGTAAGTTTCAATGCCAGATTGCAAAAGTTGAAGATAATCCACATCTTATAGCATGAAATTACTATTATTCTGCTCTATAGAACAATCCTTACATGCCCTAACCACTGTTCCAATTCCCACAGCCAAGTGCTACCAAATCTACACGCTATTCAAATCTGTAACTTTCCTTTGGGCAGCCTGCTCCTCACACTCAGGAGTTCCAGATTCACTGGGGGAATCTCAGGGCTACTCCAAAGAGGTCCTGTCTAGCCTTAGGCTAGGTCTAGGCTGGGTCTAATCATGAAAACCCCTGGAAAATGGACTGAATTCTCAAGTTTTCTGTTGTTGTTTCTGGAGGAGGAGGCAATGTACTTTACTTTTAACTAAGGACCCTCAGAGATCAGGCAAAATTCTTTCTGGATATATCATGATCAAGCTTAGGGATATGTAAGGTGCCTTGAACATTCAATGTGTCAGATTATAACACAAGTGTAAATGGCTACACTTCTCACAATAGTAGCACCACTGCTCCATCAATGGGTAGGACACTAGGGTCAACATCCCAGAAAGCCACAAAACATTTATTCTTAAAATCATACTACCACTTTCAATTGTTCTCTACATGGTAAAATTAACCAGAGAAGGTCTTTTTTAGGCAATCTTTAACAGAACTCACTACTTTGCCTCCCCCCCAACAATATTATTTACTACCAATTTTTTAAAAAGCAAAAAGGAAGGGAGAAATCTACTTTAGGTCATATTGGTAGGACTTAAGTGTATAAGCAACACTTTTAGCTTTGTGAAAAGTCTGTTTTTGGTAGAATGTGTGACACATAGCCCAACGTGAGTAATATTATATCTCAAATAAAAATCAGCCCATGAATATACATAATCCAAAAGGTAATTCTCCCAATCTCAGAAATGTAATGGAGCCACTCTGGATCACTGAGGCATGAATATTTACCGTATTCAGGCTTTACTGCTCTCGATCTGGGTTCAATTTTGCAAATTAAAATGAGGGCTGTGTGGATAGAGAGATTAAAGGAGAGCATCCTAAAGCCTGCATGTTCCCTTGGTGTGGGAGAAGTGATCTGGTTACCCTTCTGTTCGGTTATTTCTTTTTACTTAATAGAGTAGGTCAGAAGCAATTGAGACTGGAGAGGAGAGGTCATTATGAGGTCATGACCCTGGAGTTAAAAGCTTGCCAAGGAAAATAAACAGATAGTGAATATTAAATGGCATTTTAAAATAAAACATAAAATTGGGGAAAATAGCTTAAAGACCTTGCCATTCTCTTTTGACAGTTAAAAGTACGATATTTCCTCTCCTTTACCTCAGACTCAAGATTCTGTCATTTCTTAAACATCTTTAAAATCAACTTCTTGTTAAAGGCTACGATACCTTTATAATGTGCACTATATGAAGAAGAAAATGGATACACAGCTTTGGGACTCACAGGACAGAGACAAGATTGGTTTTGTCCACAGTAGCCATTGCTATTCTCTTTCCAGGCTGATTTTTATTGAAAAAAAGAATATTTTCCCTGGTAGGGAATTCCCAATACAAATGCCTATTGTAGAGCCGACAGCTGTGTCAGTCTGGCAGATGCTCTGATCCAGGAATCCCTCTGCTATTGCTAACTGTTTTTGTGGGCTTGATAAATCATAATAAACGGACCTTGGGCTGTCCTGTATGAGGAATGAAACCAAACTACAGAGGGCTGCAACAGGACAGGCAGCTTTGTGCATGAAGCCAGCAGGGTTTCAACCTCAGAATCTTGCAAGTAGGTCCTTGTCCAGTGGAGCAAAGAAAACCCAGGGTGAAATTTAGTGCCTGAGGGCCCAGAAGTTGAGCACTAAGAGAGCCTAGGTATTAGTAGAGACTTGTTCCCTTTAAAAGAGAAAACCCACTCCAGCCAAGTCTGAGTGAGCAGGAAAATCAATGTGAACAAACACCCACCTGGAAGTAAGAGCTAAAGGTGAGGAAAATCCCTCTTCAATAGTTAGGTTGTTCAGGACTACAGTCAAAGACCACCTTCTGGCTGCACACGCTCTACAATGGCCTGGAAGCTAGTAAGCTAATATCATTAGACAGAAACTGGCAGCAGGTGATATTCCTGAATCCCAACAGTCCTTATGAGGGCATGCCATGAAGCCAGTTATATCCTGGTACCAAAGGGTTACTGTGCTTAGAAAACCTTAACCAGCAGCCTGACTAAACGTTTTCTATTTTTCTTTCTGCTTTCTTTAAGACCCCAGATGTGTTCTTGCAGATCAAAAGAGACCAACTTATAAAGTTAAACTAAATCAAGGGCTTTTGTTCTGAGGCATCGTTGCTGAACTAATTATTCCTGTATGTTGTTTAATGAAATAGTAGTGCCATATATTAAAACAGTTAACAGGATGAGCTGCATGAGTTATGGGGAAGGCCTGATCTGGGATTATAAATTTAACTTTTTCTTAAAGAGAGATGAAACAAACCACTCAACTCCCCAGCGCTTTCTGTCACAAGGAGAGTAAAATAATGGCCCCAAACCTGGACAGGCTGGGGTAGGATCTGTGGCCTGTCCCTCTCCCATAGATGAGGGCAAGAATGGGTGATGGGGGAGTTCCCAAGTTCTTTGGCTTACCTCCCCTGGTCTCTACTAAATTTCAAAATAAAACAAACCTTTGCATTTGCTTTTCATCCCCCAGACTGACAATCTCTCAACAACCCACATTACAAATGTTGTCAGGAGCAGCCAAGCTGAAGGCAAAGCCTAAGAGAAGCCTGTCCTTAATGAAAGGTTAGATAAAACACCATAAGTTTCTCCAACCCATAGCAAATAGTTATGTTTCATTTGGGGGGGCCGAAGGAGACAAGAAGAGAATAATGCTGTAATCAGACAGAGTTAAGCGAACACCCAGCCCAACCTCATTATTAGACGTGATTTCACAGTGAGGTAGAGCCAAACCAGAAATGTTGTGTCCTCTCATTTATTTACAGCACTTTATTTCCAAAGAAAATTTTTCTACTGGACGAATGCAACTTCATCTTACAGATGTCAAAATAGCTGAACCCCAACTGAAGGCCCTGAGAAAAAAAACAAAAGGAGCTAGTAACCGGGACATCTTTGCCATGCTGACTGCTGGGCTACAATACATTGTACCAAGCCCGCCTCTGCCAGGATGCATGTGCACCATGCTTTGGATGTCTGTGTTAAAGTTTAATGACAAATGCCCCTGCCAAGTGAAACCTCCTTAACAGCTGGGCAGTAAGAAGGCTGGATGGTGATCATGCTGTATAGGACTGGTCCCAAATAAAAGTTCAGGATGCAGAACATTCCTGTTAGGAAGCCACAGCAAGAGACAGTCTGAATTGAGGCTCCTAGGACCTACACACTTGCCCATGGTTCTGCCCAGCTACAGTGAGCAATGAATGCCTGGTGAAAGCAGAACCAGAAGCCCTGACTTTTCTGAAGGGAAAATGGATGAGTCTTATGTTTGCCTTGGTCTTTTCAATTAAGGCATCTCTGCTCCAGAAATGCTTTGCTTTCTTCCAACATGGAGTTCTTAAGCCAACTCCTCCAGGAAAGCTTCCCTATTGCTTCCAAATGAAAGTGATCTCCCTCTCCACATGCTTCCCATTGCACGGCTGCTCTCTCCTTTGTTCCTACCTCACTATACATTGTATAGTGTATAGTGTATACACGTCCTCTGTGTGGACATGCCAAGTGACCTCGGTATTAAAAGGGCTTTAAGGGACTACACAGAGCAGTTAGGTGGCTCAGTGGCTAGAGTACTGGGCCTCAAATTAGGAAGACTTCTCTTTGTGAGTTCAAATCTGGCTTTAGACACACACTAGCTATGTGACCCTGGGCAAGTCACTTAACCCTGTTTGCCTCAGTTTTCTCATTTGTAAAATGAGCTGGAGAAGGAAATAACAAATTTCTCCAGTATCTTTGCCAAGAAAATCCCAAATAGGGTCACGAAGAATCAAATATGGCCTAAAAAGACTGAAAAACAACAAAAGGGATTATACAATCTTTTAGTTCTGCTCCTCCATTGCCTAGAAAAATGCCTTGTATAGAGTAGATGCTTAATTCATGTTTGCTGAGTTAAACTGAACTCCTCAAAAGTAAACATGCTCACTTGGGCAAGTCACTTAACCCCAAATGCCTTGCTTTCCCCCCTCAAAAAAAAAAGGGAACATGCTTAAAGCCCAAGTCACCGACATTCAGTGCCAAGACTCCTGTGATCACAATACACACCTTCTAGAACATATTCTCACCAACAAACCTATAGGGCCCCGATATATACATACATACATACACACACACACACACAGATAGATGCCAGCACCTGAACATGGGTACAAAGACAGAAATACATACACACAATGAGCATCCTGTAAGTTAATTAGAAGAAGTTGTCCTACTTTAAAATGAGCTTGGAATACAAAATCCACATCTCCAGCTCTGAAGATACTGTGTGTTGGCTAATTAAATGCTGTATTCTGCCTCTGGTGAAGAAGCAGCATTCATATGCTTGATGCAAAGCTCAGAACTATTATCTTGTGCAGTATCACCTACATGCTTAAACCTCTACCTTGTCACCAGAAAAATAAATCCTTCCACTCTCCTCCCTCTTCCCCCACTCCCTTGACTTTTAAAACTACAATATTCTGCCACTGGCTTAATTGTTTACCCACCAATTGCACCAAGGTTCTAACATGTCAGAGCATTGCACCTGAGGCCACCCTACATGGGTAATACTGGAGTGAAGCAGAGAGGAAAGAATGAACCCCTCTTTATGAAAGAGGCACAAAACTAATGTGGTTTTGCATCTCCAGTCAGTCTCTTCAAGACAGTTGGTTACAGCCCACCACTTGGGTCCAGAGGCTCCCACCCGAAGATCATGCCACTTCCACAAAGGCAAATGGTCTACAGGGGTGGGGAATTCCTGGAAGCAGAGGTAGTGGGGCACTCACTCTGCAGAGTTCCCAAGAGTAACTTCCAAGTAACAACAGCAGAACTCCACGCTTGATAATCAGCAGAGCAGGTAGATTTTCATTCTGAGGATGGAGTTTTCTTTTACAAAGAGATGTAGATAAAACCCAAAGGTCATGGAAAAAAAAACAAAACAAATAAACACCACCCAGGGCTGTACTAGGTCATCTTCTCATGTTCAACAATCAGAAGGTGATGTCAGATGAGGCCTCAGCTCCCTGCTAGCTACTGGGAAAGAAGCACTGGGCAAAGCAGAGGCTTAGCTTCAGCGCACTAACTAAATGCACTGCTTGTCTGCAGGCCTCCACTATTACTGTCCCATGGCAGCTACACAGAGCAGACCCCACATAAAGTACAGTGGCCATCATATCTCTCAACTGTTCCTCATTAGCGGGAACATTCCTCTTTTCAACAACCAAAGCAGCCTTTGCCCTACTCTTTGAGGGTGGTTTCGACTCAGAGCACTGCTGTTTCTCTCTCTAGATACCCGTCCCAAACAAAGACAGTCCCTATCCAAAGTCTGGGACACAAAACAGTGAGTCAATTTTTCCTCCTCCTCCCCTAGGCCACAGTCAACAAGCAAGGGCAAAATTCCATGGAGATAGGTCACACTAAGAAAGGTATTAAACCAAGGACAGAGCATCACCCAAAGAGGGGAATGCTGGACTGGGATTTAAGAGACCTGGGTTTGAATATGGGTCCCACCAAATGGCCTGTGGAGAGCATTAACTACAAGAGTGTCTTTTCACTATCTGAGAATTTTTCTTTGATCTGTTGCCACTTAGAACAACAGAACAATAGATTCCCAAAGGCTCATGGGTTCCTCAGTAGCAGTCTAGCCATAGGATAATAGATTCAAAGCTGGAAGGGACCAGACAGGTCAATGAATTGAATGCCTTCATTTTATAGATGGGAAAACTTGAGGTCCAGAGGAGAAACGACTTGACCACGGCCATCCCCTAAGTTGGTCCAGCCCAGAGCCAAGTTTTCTTGACCCTCACAGTAAGGTGAGCACAGTAGGGTGCCTTTTCTATTAAAATGCAGAAGTGCGTTGTAAGCACTGATATATGCAGTTTAGCAAAAAGAGACATGCACCACAGTGGCAATTTGAAGAATACCAAGGTACCCAATCACCTGCCACAGTACTCAGAATGCCACCATTAGAGTTACTTCTCTGTGTTGTTATTTCTTTGAGGGTACCCAATTAAAATAAAAATATCCCTGATAAGTATACAATATTAAGTCATTCTCAGTCCCTATCACTTAGATGAATCCAGTTTCTCAAATGAGCTCCTGTTATCTGAGAAAGCCCAAAGTAAATAGGTCACAGAACATGTACACATTGATGGGAGGGTTCTCAGTGAGAGCCCCCGAGAAGCTGAAAGAAGCTTCTTGGTCTAGGGTCAGAGGATGCTGCAGAAGGGACACTGGTGCTACCTTAACCACTAACATATGTGAAAAGCCTGAAAAGGTACTATAAATCCCAAGTTCTCTTCAGTTTGAGGAAGTTTAAATGCCGTATCATAAAACTACTATGGAACCAGAGTAGGTGAATAAGCCTGCATACCAGAACCCTCCCTCCTTGGCTGCTGGCTGCCATTAATGATGCACAGAGGAGAGTCCACCATGTTATTTATTTATAATGTCTCATAGTCCTTAGTGCCAAGAAATGTGTTCCAACCAAAATTCTTTCTGGGGCAGATTAAACTCATTCTATTCTTTCCTCATTGGAAAAATAAAATAACTACCATCAATAGCCATCTATCTCCCTTCTTTCGCCCTCTTCGGTCTTCTCTTCTTCAGGCAAAGTAACTTTAATTCCTTTGGCACTTATTTCCTCACAGACCCTACAGTTGCCAACACCTTCACTATTTCTTACTGATTTCTTTAAATTCTCTTCCTTTCATTAAAGCTATAGGGCTTCAAAGTAAGTTCAACATGCTCCTATCCAAAGCTGAATCCAATGTAATAACTGGCTAATTTATTGATATTAATGAAATAGTGCTTTAAATTTTGTAAAGTGCTTTGTAGTCGTTCAACTCAGCTGATCCTCATGAAAACCCTTTGACCGAAGTACTCCAAGTATTATCCTCTGGGATATGGGCTGCTCAGGCTCCTCACAACGTTCTCTGCTTCTGACTTCATTACTGTCCCCCTGTGTCCCCCATCACCAACTGCCTGTCCTAGAGACATCTCAAACTCAACTCATTCTCTTTTTCCGGAAATTCTCCCTTCATTTCCATACTTTCACATCTCGGCTAAAAGTGCTCTGATCTTTCTCTTCTCCCAGGTTCATGACCTCAGCAGTATGCTGCCCTGTCTCTTCCTCATCCCACATATCTAATTCATTTCTGCCCTAAAACATCTCTCTTATTCCAGGATTCTCCAGGCCCTCCTCACCTTTCTCCTAGATAATTCTAGCAGCCTCCTTATTGCTCTTCCTGCCTCCAGTTTCTCCCCACTCAAGTCCATCCTCCACAAGCTGCCAAAGTAATCCACTTTAAGCACAGATCTGACAATGTAATTCTCCTATGCAATTAGTTTCAATGGCTTCCTACTGCCTTTAGGATAAGATATAAAGTGCTGTATTTAGCTTTTAAAGCTCCAACTTGCCTTTGCAGCCTCTGCAGGTGTGGCCCCCCCCTCCTCATCACTCACAAACAACACTCCATCCCCTTTCTTGCCATGGTCATCCTACCTGTATTCCTTCTCACAGCAACCTCAAACACCACCTTCTAAAGGAGGCCATTCCTGGGCCTCCCAATGGTCTGTGCTCTCCCTTCCCAAGCCACCTTATGGGCCACACAGCATAGATTTACGCTGCCCATATTTACAGATACACTTGTTGTTTCCCCCATTTGAATGTGAGCTCCTTGCAGGAAGAGAATGTGTGGCTCTTTATTATCCAACATGCTTAAAGCTTTTTAAAAAAATACATTTTAATTGATTGACTGAGGAAACAACCTAAGAGACAGGGAGGTGAGAGAACTTCACCGTGGCTATGGAGCTAAACCCAAGTCAGCTGGATGCAAATACCCTGTCACTGCTGGAGCTTCATGATCCAGACTTCATTCCACTCAAGTACATGGGTTTCTGAGATGTTACAAAGAAGTCAAATGTATGTTGGTAAACTATACTTTATGTAAATAAAATAACACTTTAAGTGCACTAAGGGAGCATACTATTATAATTATTAATCCTTTCCTAAAGTAACTATTATAATTATTAATTCTTTCCTAAAGTAAAGAATTTGTCAACCACCCTAATGTTTTCACTTGTTTTACTCTATTCTTCTTGCTTGTTTTTGAAATAAATCTGAATTTTTCAATGTTAGAAATTTTAGGGGTGGAGCCAAGATGGCAGAGTAGAAACAGCATGTCCAAGATGCTCTCCCCCCAGATCTCCTCCAAACAATGTGAAAGGGGAATCGAAACAACTTCTGGAGCCCCAGCACCCACAGAACGACACAGAGAAGCTAAGTTCCTGCTGAGGACAGCCCAGCAGGCCTGCAGGGAGCGGCCAGTGCAGCACTCTGAGAGCAGGCAGCACAGAGCACTGGGAACAGACAGCGCAGCACTCTGGGAGCCGAGCCCAGGCCCATGTGAGCCGAGGTTTTAGCCCCAGGGCGGCAGGGCCAGCGGCTGGCTGGAGAGACCCCAGAACACCAGCAGCTGTGGCGACTCCAGAATTATCAACATAGACATGCCTAGGACAAAGTAAGAGGTTAGTGCCCTATGGATTTTGGGACCAGTATTTGGGGAATGCGTTGGCTTCCTCCCCAGGGCGCTAGAAGCCATTGAGGAGACACGCCGTTTTGTAGTTTTCAGAGGCAGCTCCAGCTCCTGGCCTGCGAACTGTAGGGAGATCCAGCGATCAGTCTTGGGGGGTAATCGTTCCTGCTTTAACCTCCCTGGATCTGGATTGTGATCTGGGGTGGAAGTCGTGGGTGGGTTTACAGCTTGCCAGAAACGGAAGTTGCCCCCCACACGTTCAGGACGAAAATTCCTCTATCTGGACTTAAAGCCATAGTGTGGCAACAAGCCCAAAAGTCAAGTAATTAAGTGGCAACATGCCAAGGCAAAGGAAACAGAAAAATGCAACCCTAGACTCCTATTTTGGGGGCATAGAGCAGGAAAAGGACTGTGAGGTCAGAAGTCCTGCTCCAAAAGCCCCAGGGGGAAAACATGAGCGGGTTGCAGGCCATAGAGGACCTTAAGAAGGACTTTAAAAATCAAATAAGAGAAGTGGAGGAAAAATTGGAAAGAGAAATGAGAAGGATGCAGGAAAAGTATGAAATGAGGGTCAACAGCCTGACTGAGGAAAACAACACCTTAAAAAAATAGATTAACTCAAATGGCAAAGGAGGCCCAAAAGGGCAATGAGGGGAAGAATACCTTAAAAAGTCGAATTTGCCAGATGGAAAAAGAATCTCAAAAGTTCACTGAGGAGATTCATTCCTTCAGAGTTAGACTGGAGCAAATGGAAGCTAATGACTTTATGAGAAATCAAGATGCTGTTAAGCAGATCCAAACAAATGAAAGAGTAGAGGGCAATGTGAAATATCTCATGGGATAATTATAACTGATAAAACTTTCTTAGTATGAAAACAGTTGAAGGGAATAGAAATACACACACATATGTCTATACAGGAGGGTATTTGGGCATATGAATACATATGTGAGTGTGTATATATATGTTTACAGGTATACACAGATAGAAGGCACAGGACCAATTTAATAGGAAGGGATGATACTAAAAAGGTGAAATTAAGAGGTGAGAGAAGAATATAATGAGAGGAGATGACAAGAGACAGAATGGGGTAAACTATCTCATATAGAAGAGGCAAGGAAAAATAGTTACAATGGAGGGGAAGAACAGGAAGGCAAAAAGGCAAAACCTTATTCTCACTGAATTTGGCTTAGGGAGGGAATGACATACACACTAAATAGGGTCTCTCACCCCATAGGAGAGTAGGGGGGAAGGGGATGAGAGGAGGGATGCTGGAGGGGAGGGCAGGCTGGGGTGGGGAGGGAAGTTGGAAGCACCCACTTTTGAAAAAGGACAGGATCAAAGTAGAGAATAGAACAAGTGGGAGGTGGGAGGGAAATATAATCAGTCTTTTCCAATATATCTACTATGGTAATGTTTTGTACAGCTACACATGTACAACCTATATGGAATTGCTTACCTTCCCAGTAAGGATGGGTGACAAGGGAGGAAGGGAATCAATCTGGAATTCAAAGTTTTAAAATCAAATGTTTAAATACATACACACACACACACACACACACACACACACACACACACACACACACACTATTATTATACTACTTTACATGTAATTGGGAAATAAGATATACAGGCACGGGGGCATAGAGATCCACCATGCCCTACTGGAAAAGTCAAAGGGGGTATGGGAGAAGATATGGGAGAGAGCAGATTGGAGAAGGGGATATCCTGTGGGACCGCTATTTTGGGGTAATGGGTAGGGGGAAAATGGGGAAAAATTGTAATTCAAAATCTGGCGGAAATGAATGACGTAAACTAGAAGTTAATAAGGCATTTGGAAAAAAACAAAAAATTATGTATTTTTAGTTTTCAATATTCATTTCCATAAGATTTTGAGTTCCAAATGTTCTCCCCATCTCCCCCTACCCCACCCTAAGATGGAGTGTAAATTGATATAGGCTTAACATGTACATTCACATTAAATCTATTTTCACATTAGTCATGTTTCAACTTACTTTTTAAAAAAAATACTCAATTCACATATTAACTTGAGATTTACTATGATGTCTTAATTTTTTCTGCAATATTTATACCTAGTCATAGTAAAAAAGATGGTGATGATAGAAAAAACAATAATGGTATATTCTCACTTAGATAAAAAATATCTAAATGAGTGATGCATCATCAGCTTTGAACCAAGCAGAGGAAGGCATTTCAACATGATTCATGAAATGACTCCAAAGCATTTCCCCCTCCATTCAAACCCCACATTTTCTTAGTCCAGCATCTACTGAGATCTAGAGGTGGTAAGAACTCAGGTCAGAAGAAACCAGTACTTTTGCTTCTCCCTACATAGTTATCTAAAAGGGGAAGAAGTAAGATTGCATAAGAAATGACACATCTTTCTCCAAAGTCTTAATTAAACACAAGACTGCTGTATGCCAGATCTACTTTCTAACATCACCAAAAGGCAAAACATGCCCCTGGAGCATTCTCCATTCTGTTGTGCACGGCCATAAAACACAGGTCCAAAGGGAACGCAGAGGACAACCAGTGACATGTTTTTCTTCCTGCAAACCTCAGACACTACACTATTCAATTGCCTTTCATTTTGTTATGGTTTCATTCAGCTGTATATGTGTCTAGAAAGCCAAGTGTTCCTTTTTATGTTTTTTTCCCCCAGTCTCCTTTTCTAACTATATCTATTTTGAAAAGTCCAACTGATGCTGGAATAAGGAAAAAATTCCATTTAAAGAAGCAGCTTAGACATAGACTGTGAACAGGCTGGCTATCCACTGGGACGCACTTCTAGACTCTAGAGCCACTTCTGACAATGCAGGCAGGAGGAAAGGCTGGCCTGGGATCTATAGGCCCGTTGGCAGGGAAGACTTTCTACTCTCATTTCCTATAAGGAAAGTGATGATTCTTTAATGAAAATTCTTTAATCCTCTGGGAGAGAGAAGTACTGATGTCCATGTCTTTGGTACCTCCTCCTTCCATCTCTCAGGGCTTGGCCATGCAATCGGCCTGCCTGTTGATTTGTTTAAATCTCTGCCAAAGGGCCTTGAATATTTCCCTGGAAAGTAGAGACTTAAGGAAATAAATCGCTGTCTTTGACTTCTGGCCAGAGCTTATCTTTTCTATGTTCTGATGATGTTCAAACTTTCTGCTGTCCCTTCCTTTAGAGCACACCCCTAAGCTTAGGTCCAGAGGGGTTAATGACTTGCCCACAGTCACACAGGTAATAGTAACAGAGCCAAGAGTTAGACACAGAGGCTGTGACTGAATTCAGTGCTGTTCCCACTACACCATCATGCCTCCTCATATTCTCTTCTTCAGCTCCTGTGACAGCAGGCTTGATCTTCTCCTCCTTCCTCTCTGTTCTCAGTCCTCCTTCTCTCCCCAGCTCCTAATGCACTGGGGATCCTCCATGCTCTGCTCCCCAATCCCAAGCTCTTCTCATTCTGCATTCACTCACTTAGAAAGCTTCTCTATTCTCATGACTATGACTTCTATGAAAATAATTTCCATCCCTGCCTTTTCATCTCCTCTCTCCTTATCTACTAACTAGCTCTACCTGAGATGATAACACAGAAAATGACCACAACAAAAAGGGAACTCGCTCCATCTCCCCCAATGGTGCTCTTTCCCAGTTCTTCCATTGCTGACAATGACATAATTATCCTCCTAGCCCCCCCAAATCAGCGAATTATGCTCACCTCCCTTCTCCTTCGTGCTACTGCTCCTCATTAAGCACTGTATGAGTCTTCATTTCAATCACAACTGAATTCTGTCAACTAATGTTTCACCAAGTTTCTCAGATTCAGCCACCACTCAAACTGCCTCTCAGGCCCTCATGTCTGGATCTCTGGGAGAGTGCACTTCTGAATAGCTGGTGTCCTAATCTTCCCAAAACATCACTTTCCTTATGTCATTCAAGAACCAAAAGTGGCTCTCAGGCACCAAATGAAGTAATTCTCAACTCTGCTTCAATATTCAAGGATCATCACGAATCACACCTTCACCATTCACTCTCTGCCTGTACCCCACCCCGCCAGGGGCTCTTTACATACACCCTCAAGAGTCAGACCTTCATGCTGTCACACAGGTAAGTCTCCAGCCTAAAACATTTTCAGTTTCTTTCCACCAAGGCATGGCTATCATTCCTCCTCCAAAATATGGTTTAAAAGATTGCAGTGTAGGTGGTGTAGCCACTAAAGTGCTGAGCCTGGAATCAGGAAGACCTGAGTTCAAATCTGACCTCAGAGACTTACTAGCTCTGGGATCCATGGTGGGTCACTTAACTGCTATCTGCCTCAGTTTTCTTATTTTTAAGATAAATGATAATACTATCATCCACCTCCCAAAGTGGTTCTGAGGATCAAATGAGAAAACATATGCAAAGCACTTTGCAAATCTTAAAGAAATGCTAGCTATTATTAGTGCTCTTATTAAAAACACCACACTAGCCTTTGCTAATTATTCCTTTAATGTCTTCTGGTACTAAAGAGTTAAGATACTGGGGCAGCTAGGTGGTGCAGTGGATAGAGTACCAACCCTGGACTCAGAAGGACCCAAG
Source organism: Gymnobelideus leadbeateri (assembly GCA_011680675.1). Classification (NCBI taxonomy): domain Eukaryota; kingdom Metazoa; phylum Chordata; class Mammalia; order Diprotodontia; family Petauridae; genus Gymnobelideus; species Gymnobelideus leadbeateri. The sequence continues at coordinate 223,059 of WOXC01004275.1, forward strand.
TTCAAATTTAGCCTCAGACATGTACTAGCTGTATGACCCTGGGAAAGTCACTTAATCCCAACTACTTGAAAAAAATAAGAGTTGAGAAATTACCTCCTCCTCTGTTTTACTTCTCTGCAATTAAGACAGTGAACACTTTACAAAAATAGCAAGTTTTGCTACTTGGCTTTATGGTTTGCACATTGTCTTACTGGATCCTCACAATCAATAATCCTATGAGGTAGGCAATGAAAATGTTACCATCCTCATTTTACAGTTGAGGAAACTGAGGCTCAGGGAGCTCAAGTGACTGGCTAGGTCATGTAGCAAGTAAGACAAAGCAGAGCCTGGACCACAGAGGGAATCTAAAAGCCTTCGAGCTCAAAACCTGGGGCATATGTGACCACAACAGAACCCCCATGCCCTACTTCTTTGGTATCTCCCAAGGGTACTGCAAGGGTGCTGTACATCTATCAGAGGTCCAACAAACATTCACTGATTAAATGAATGACTATAAAAATCCAGTCCTCTTGCTGTGCTGTGCTGTGCCTCTCTGGCACAACAGAGTGGGGAGACTCGGTGCCAAGCTCAATCTCCTGAGCTCCTCACTCTGTACAAGGGTCTCCTTTTTATGAACAATAATTTTCTAAGTGCAGTTATCTACGGGTGCAGAATGAGCCTGCAATTTACTATGAGCTACACTGCCTCAGCCATTTAGCCTCATCTTGAAGGCAAGGACAGCAGAACACCCCACACAGTGAACACTTTATTATATACTATTCTCTAATTGTCTGCACCAAAGAATTTAGCACTTCATTATATATTGTCTCATTCACAAATGGTCAACTATTGTGTAAGAATCATCTCCACAATTAAGACTATAAGCTTTTTATGTAGCATAGACCATATCTTAGGGTCTTCCTTTGTATTCCCACACAGTTAGGCTAGTAGGCACTCAATAAATACTTGTTGATTTAACGTATACACCTAAAATCAGTACAAATATCCCAAGTGCAGCTTTGTGTTTGTTGTGCAGGGCAATGGAAGAAGAAGTCTCTTCTGTTCCTTGACTATACAGGAACCCTAATGCTAGAATTATAGCCCATACATTACCTAGGAAACTAAGTAACCCTTTTCACACAGTGATCTCCTGCAGTGATCTCAGCAGTGAATGGGATAATCTCAAAAGAACTGTTTTAGAGGAAGTAGGATCAGAATTACAAAACCTTAGAGAGCTGAGAGGCGGGGAGAGTAACAAGCCTCAAGGTATAAGCATGGGTTGATCCAACATCCCTAAATCCTATTCATCACATTTTCATGGAATCACAGAATTTCAGGGTGAGAAAAGACTTGGCAGGCATCTAGCTGAACCCATACCCCAAAAGAGAATCTCTACTACAAGAAATCCAAAAAAATAAGGCATCAAACTTTTACAAGTGGCAAGGGAATCCAGCACTTTGAAAAGTAGTGAATTTTACAAGGGGACGGCTCCAACTTGTCAGAAGTTCTAGAGATGTGATGATTTAAGGAGGGTAAGAAGACCTAAATTCCAGTTCCTAGCTACATGATTTTGGCCCTCTTTGTTAAACAGGAATAAAAGAACATTTTTGCTTCCTAGGTCACAAAATCGCTGGGAGGAAGGCGCTTCATAAACTATAAAATGCTATAGCTATTATAACATTTGAGCTAATTTGGGCTATCCTCTCCCTACTATTCCTCTAAAGAGTACTCTCATTGCTTCTTATCTTCTCACCACATGCTTCCTTCTAAACCCCTGCTAGGCTCTTTTACCAATCAAATTTGACTTGGGAGGAAGACCAGAGTAATAGTGTGTCAAACTGTTCTCTGGTAATGGTATCACCTATAAAATGGATTGAGGACTTGAGGATTTGGGGAAGTGATATTTGAAATGGCAGGGGCCCTAGGGCAGAGAAGAAAGAGAGTTAGTTAAATACATTATTAGTTTGTGTAGCATTGAGGCAGGGGATCAGGCTGGTTCTCATTTCCAAAAACTGAGATGCATCAAGGCCTCCTTCTGGGACACACATTGCAGATAAAAGTAGATAAAGCCATCAATTACAGTGAAGTGATGTGGCTGATGCTGCCAAATAGCATACCAGTAAGTCAGCTGAAGCTAGGACTCCTGCCCCTTAGGTTCCAGCTTTTACTCTACCATGGAAATAACTGTCCAGCACCTGCATCATACCCCACCCCACACACACGTACAAACCAGCAAGCATGACATTAGACTCATCAGCCTAGGTACAAAAGCTCCTTGTGCCCTCAAGGAAATGATATGCTAAAAGCTCCCACATAACCAGGCCCTCTTATAGATACTGAACTCAGTGGGGTTGGTCCCTTAAAATATGTACATTCAAACAGGAGTAATTTTTCTACAAGTCTTTGGCTCCATCTGCTGACTTTTAATGTTACCAGTAGGTAGCCAGCTAGGCCTAAGGACAGGAAGAGCTCTCCATATATGCCAAGAAAACTGGCTGGAAAACTCCCCATGTGAACATGGCCTAAAAAGTCCATAAATGTCAAGCATATGGCGCTGAATCCCAAGAAAATGCTGCAGGGCAATCAAGCTACACTCAACTGGAGAGAGAAGAAGGGAGAAGACTGGTGCCCTGGCCCTAAAGAGGATTTCAATCTGGTTTAAGTTATATACAAACAGATCTGAGGGGATTATCCTGATTCCCTACAATTTCTCCCAACCAGCAGAATTATCTGGGGGCACCTGGAGAGCTGAGAATTTGGAATATCCTTTCTTTCATTATTTCTCCCAAGTGTACCCTCACTGTTTCTTGGGTTCTTACTTACGCCCCCTTCTAAACTTCTACTAGTTTCTTTTAACAATCAAAGTTTAGTTTCAACTTCAGATGTGTAGCAATCATGCCCCTTCAATTCTTGACATAAAATGAGGGAGCTGCAGCATTACAAAGGTCTCAAGTCCAAGGGAAGTGATCCTATTTCTGATAACCCTTTGTAAGACCGGAGTCTATTTATTTTTTTTCCAGAGGGTATTTTATAACTTACTTTATCTAGACTAGGGGTGAGGAACCTATGGCCTCGAGGTCATATGTGACCTTCTAGATCCTTGAGTGAGGCCTTCTGACTGAGTCCAAATTTTACAGAACAAATTCTTTCAATAAAGGGATTTGTTCTGTGAAGTCTGGGTTCAAAGCGTAGCACCCAAGGACCTAGAGGAACACCGGTTCCCCACGCCTGATTCTAGACCCATTGTTGGAAATTAAGAGGAATAAGAATGCATTTATTCATCAAACATTTATTTACAAACTAATACATGCCTAGGACGACTTAGACATTAAGTAGATGTACAAGAAACATCATTAAAGACCTATAGGAGGATTAAATTAGAAAGCAGGGAATGACAATGAGGGATAACAAATGGGACAGTGCCATTAATCATGAAATAGTTTAAAAAAAAAAAACACAACAACCTGAAAAAGACCTCCAGTGGATTGTGTGAACTCCTATGGGTGACTGAAAGATAGGGCAAGAATCAATGAAAAGGAAAAATCTTAGTTGTGATCTGCACTAGTAAAGGAATAACCATATTGATGAAATTACAGATGCACTAAAGTAACAAAGCAAGTCCTTAAAATGTGCAGAACACAGCCATGGGAAAGATAAAATTTAAAGAAGATATGACCCCAGCCTTTTACAGAACTTACAGTATAACAGAAGGAGCTAAGTTACAAATATAAAAAACTACAGTATAACATGGAGTTAATATATGTTAAACATAGATTAGAAAACTGAAAAACAAAGTTTTTCAGACAATGTCAGTAGGTATTTATATATTTAAATAAATGCAGGCTAATTTTTAATTTTTGATTGTTTAAAAAGTTTTTTTGAGAATCTTATTGTTACTCCTTAAAATCACTATAGGCACCACAATAGTCATAAAAATAAAGAAGTTCGAAAATCCCTGTTCTAATCAGCCCCATCTCCAGTAATCACAACTAGAATACTCAAGGAGAATTAGAGAAACAAAGGATAAGAATGTCAAAATAAGTTCTACCTCTTCTTCATAATTTTTCTTTGTCTATTAGATTTCAAAGCCATGGGATGGGAAATACATTTAACATTTGTGTTTTTAAATGGCTTGAAACAATATATTTTACTAATGTTCTTTACAAATAGTACACATCACATAAATTATTAATAATAAAAATACCTTCCCACCACAAAAAAGAATAAAGTCACATATACTTTCTTTGCTTCTCTTGCCTTTAGAGTAGAATGATAAATGTTATGTCACAAAAGTTATCATTATAACCAATCCACTAGGAAGGAGAGGAAAATGATTTAATTTTGACAACTAAATGAACTTTGACAAACGATTTAACTAACACTTTAACCAACTACCCCTGATAAAAATCTGCCAGTTTTGCTACTTTGATGAGAAAAATCCATCTTCAATCTATATTATAGAAGTCTTCGTTACAGAGTCCATGCATCTGTATGTGGGAGAAGGCACTAATTGGTCTAGAGACTGTGGAGAACCAATCAGGCGCACCCCTGCTAATCCTGATTTTATCTTCTTTCATACATCATTTTCATTTTACTTGCATTACTATAAATAGCAAGAAACTGCTTTTCCAAATACTTTCTCTCTTTCTTTTTTGCCACTTCAATCTGGATAATGCACCAGCTAAAGGATGGAGAGGGAGGCATCGTAAAAGGCAGAGAAAGGAGAGGAAGGAAGGCACTAAAAACAGTTTATATCAGGCCTGTCCACTTGCAGCCCACCAAAAGATTTCAGGCTGCCCGTGAAGAATGTAGAGGACATAGGTTGTGCAGGACTGGTTTACACTGACATAATGTTTTATTGTGACAAATGCCTTTCTATTCATCGTCTCATTTGGCCCTGGCCACAACTCTGTGTGGCATATGATATACACAATCACTCCATCTTTCCAATGGGGAAATTGAGGCTCAAAAAGCTGAAGCAACTCCCCTACAGTTACACAGCTAAAGTAACTGTAGACACAGGACTATAACCCCAGTTCTGGCAATCTTTTCATAAAAAATTACAGTTCTCCTCTCCCAGAAAGACAAGGAGCACAGTAAGGAAAGAGGACAAAGAAAAAGCAGGGGAATAGAAAGGAACAAGGAAAAAATAATGAAGGAGGAAGGGAAAGACATCTAAGTAGAGGATGAGGACGATGAAGGAAGAGACAAAATCAGGGATCTGTGAGAAGGAGATCTAAGAGGAAAGCCTTTCCCCTTTCAGTTACTGAAGTCTAGGCGAAAGGATCCTAGACAATTAGCTGCTGCCCATTCACAGAAAGGAAAACAAGCTAGCTTCATTGCTGACTCATCCATTCATCTGACAGACATTTCCTGAGCACCTACCATGCATAAGGCATGGAAATCAGTCATCAGAAGAGAAGCCCATACATCAAAGCATGACCCCTGGTATCAGGCTGTACGAGAGGAAGGTCTAAGAAACTGTGATGGCACAGGTGGCTATGTGTGTATGCATGACCACAGGAACATGCATACATTCTGAATAATCCAGGAAATATTCAGATACTTTCATTGATCAAATAACATGATCAAAACTGGTTCTGAGGGTTACTTAAGAAGGAAATTTGTAAACTGTGCAGCTATATAAGTGCTTGAAAACTCTTGCTACCAAAGATCCCAGGGTGTATCCACAGTCTGAAACTTACCACAGACTCCACAGGAAAATTTTCACATTGTTAACTCTGTGCATCCAGATATTGAGAGTCTATATGGAGAAAAGCTCAAGGAAGCTGTTATCACAGACAGAGCTATGACTTTTGATAACATTATCTAAAAGACATGAAAGGAGAATACTGGAGACCAAAACCCTGCTGATGGCATGACGTCAATTTACAAGACGTTCCCATTTCGACTTGAGTAAACGACATGGTCCCAAAGGTTCCGAAGAAGAGTGACAGCAAGATTCATCTTCTCCAATTATCAGCCCATTGGAAGCATCCTGCCATTGCTCTTAATCTGGACAGAAATATTCGCCACATTTCCAAAATCATGGATTTGCAGAAATTTGGAGACGGATAAAACCTTAGAAATTTCCATCTAGTCCAGCCCTTTCATTTTACAGATGAGGAAACTGAGGTAAAACAAGAAGTAAGTTGCTCAAGGTCACAAGGCAAATTAGTGGCCCAGTCAAGGCCCTCCCTGGAGGTCCTCAACTTCCAAGTAAATGATCTTTCTAATAGGCAAGGATCCTCCCATTATAATGCACAGAGAAGATGACCAGACAGAAATATGATCAGCTGTAACTGAGAATCCTGACCCAATATCAACACAAAAGAACACAAACAATCCTACTTTGGATTTATACAGTATATTTGTTTCAAAAAGCTAATAAAAGAATGAGTCCTATGCTAGAAAACTGTTTAATCCCACAAACCCACTAAGATCACTTAAACTCTCTGTCCCTGAACCCTCAAGTCTCTCAAAAGGGGATTAAACGTCTGCCCATACACTTTAGTGTTGCAAGGACATAGTTAAAACCTCATGAGGGATGGGGAAGTCTCAGTATGAAGTACTGAATATTTTCAAACATAGATGGTTTTATTAACTTCAAACATTACAAACACACACTCTTTCTCAGCAAGAGTGTGTCTGTCTGTCTGTCTCCCTCACTGTAAGCTGGAAAGGACGCTGGATCTGAAGCCCAAGAACAAAGAGATCACCAAAAATGGAAAAGGACCCACATGTACAAAAATATTTAGAGCAGTTCTTTTTTACAGTGGTAAAGGACTGGAAACTGAGGGGATGTCCAACAACTGGGGAATGGCTGAACAAGTGGTGGAAAATGAATGGAATGGAATGATGAGCTGGGGGGGGGGGGGGGCAGCTAGGTGGCACAGTGAATAGAACACCGACCCTGGAGTCAGAAGGACCTGAGTTCAAATTCAGTCTCAGACACATGACCCATTTACTAGCTGTATGACCTTGGGCAATTGCCTTGCCTTCCTCCCTCCAAAAAAAAAAAAAAAAAACAACCCGGAGCAGGTGGATTTCAGAAAAACCTATAAAGACTTAGATCAACTGATACTAAGTACAGTGAGCAGAACCAGGAGAACATTATACATAGTAACAGTAACACTGGGGCATGATCAACTATGATAGACTTAGCTCTTCTCATCAATGCAATGATCTAAGACAACTCCAAAAGAATCATAAGGGAAAATTCTATCTACATCCATAGAAAGAACTGATGGAGTCTGAATGCAGATCAAAGCATACTATTTTCACTTTTTTTTGTTTTTTTTCTTTCTTGTGGTTTTTCCCTTTTGTTCTGATTCTTCCTTCACAACATGACTAATGCAGAAATATGTTTGATATGATTATGCATATATAGCCTATATCAGATTGCTTGCTGTCTTGGGGACGGGGAGAGAGAAAAAATTTTGGAACTCAAAATCTTATCAAAATGACTGCTGAAAACTATCTTTACATGTAATTGGAAGAAATAAAATACTATTAAGTGGAAAAAAGATTTTTAAAAAGAAAAGTATAATTCTACTTTAATGAATTTCAAAGAAGAATAAAAGTATTCCCACTACATCCAAATTGCAGCCTAATGTGAGGGGATACACAGGAGACATCAGATACACTGTATCTCATCATGGGAGATCACGTAGTTCAACCTCCTCATTTTACAAACCTGGACTAATCAAAGGGCAGAAGGCAGTAAGTAACAGAACCCAGAGTCTAATTCAATTCGAGTGTTTTTAAACAACTACTTACTGCTACTGTTTGGGCAACTAGGGTGGCTCAAGAGATAGTGTCGAGCCTGGAGTCAAGAAGAGTCCTCTCTGGGTTCAAATCTGGCCTCAGACACGTACTAACTGTGTGACCCTGGGCAAGCCACTTACCCCGATTGCCTCAGTTTCCTCATCTGTTAAATGAGTGGCAAACCACTGCAGTATCTTTGCCAAGAAACCCCAAACAGGGTCATGAAGAGTGGGACACAACTGAAAAATGACTTAACAACAACTAAGTGCTAGACATTGTGCCTTTCACAGGCCCTGGAGATCCAAAGACCACCCCCCCCCGCCCCGCCCCAAATCTTCCTCTTCTTCAAGGAGTGGCTGGGCTGAAGGGAGGAGCAGCAGTACTGGGAAGTGGCAGGTTCCTATGCCTATCAGTGGTAGGAGATTAGCAGCTGCTGCAGGTGCTAAGGAGCAAAGCGGGTCCCTTCTCCTTCTCCCCAGGCCGGGCTGGTCTAGGGGTGATTCTATTCCCTGTTTCCACCACTGTCTGAGGGGAGATGGTGGTAGAGGTGGTGGTGGTGGTTTGACTTGGTCATCAAGTTTGTGTGGACCATGGTCTAGATGAGAAGAAGTAATATGCAAGTAGTCTAGGAAGAGAGACTGAAAACAACCCAAAGGGCTCTGAATGTCAAGCAGATGAAGGGTTACTCAGACCTTGTTCCTCTCACCCCAACTGCAGAGTTCTTGCCAGTTACATCACATAATTCTACACAGAGCAAAATGTTCGATGATGATTGTATTTGAAGCTATCATAAATATGAGTTGGAGACAGGACAAACGGCAAAAGGGGAAACATTTTTTAAAGTAACATTTATTTAAATAATATTTTCCACAAACCTCAAACAATGCTCATGATCTAGAATAATTGGGTTTTGTTGTGTTATTTTGGTCTGAACCTGTGTTTTCATCCAGTGTGGAAAACCCCTTCTGATAATCAGCCACTTGTTTTTACCTGTCCCCTTCAAGGGAACTGGGAGAAGAAAAGATTTAAGAGGGTCTGGGTTCAAAGTAGTAATAGAAAGCCAGATTTGCACTTTGGATCATTTAATGTCAGTTACTGTAGAGCATCCTGGCAGATATTAAAAGGCTGTAGAGAGTGAGATAAAGGGTGGAGGGCGAGGGGCGGCTAGGTAGCGCAGTGAGCAGAGCGCTGGCACTGGACTCAGAAGGACCTGAGTTTGGATCCGGCCTCAGACACTTAACGCACACACAAATAAAAACCTAGCCGTGTGACCTTGGGCAAGTTACTTAACCCCAATTGCCCTCCAAAAAAAAAAAAAGTGGAGGGCTATAAGGGGCAAGGAACAGCTGTAAGGGGAAATAAGGTCACTGTATAAATGAAAGCAGTCAAGTGGAAAAAATTAATGAGCGAAGAAGTTGCAACTTTTTTCACATAACAAGGAAAACCCTTTACATCAGGTAGTTTTGCAATGGATCCTTCATACCTAGGATGGCCTCTTCCCCATTAACTCTGGTCCTTAGAATTCTGTCCTTCCTTTATGACCCAGCTTGTGAATCTTGTGAAGCCTTTCCTGATCTACCCAACTATGGGATCACTCAGTCTGGATGGTGCCCTTCGCCCTTTCCATTCCTACCTTGCTCTTTCCACCCGGAATCCATCCATGCTACCTTGATATGGGGTCACAAATTCTACTCCTTCCAATAAAAAGGATTGCTGGCCCTCTCCCCACATTAGAAGAGGAGCTCCTTTGGAGGAAGAGTTTCCTTCTTTGTCCATTTGTACACTCTGCACGGATCTTGGCTTCTTCCTTCCTTTGTCCAGTATTATATGGCTCCCCACTACATGTATAATATCACTTACGCTGCAATTACTTGTCTATTCACCTTACTCTCCTTTAGTTTGCAAGTTTTTTTAAGGGTGAGGACTGTGGCTTGTTTCAGCTTCTTATCCCCAGAGCCCAGCACAGTAACCAGAACATAACTTCAGAAATATCTGTGGGATTTAATGCATAAAAATCAGCTACAGTATGGCTTCTACACCAAGTAGTCTGGAGTCATTCAAGAAAGTAAAATAATAGGATGAGTTCCTAATTCTACTCAACAGCTGTATGCAAGTAATGACAGTGGCGTGCCTATCTTATCCATATCTCAGACTCTACCACCTCATGAAACTCCTGGTCATGCTAGCCAATTCAGCAAACACCTGAGTGTCAGACACTGTGCCAGGAGGTGGCAATTCAAAGACATGGCTGAAACAAGGCTTGCCCTCAAGGAGCTTTAGTTCCATTAGAGGAAAAGGACATACAAAGAGAAAATCAGAAACAAAATATAATAGTAAATTCTGGGGGCAGAAGACAGGTGTAATGAAAGGGGCAGAAGGCACAATGGGATAGGATAGAGTGGACAGGGATCCAGAAGGGATGGTGCAGACATAATGAGCATGAGGAAGACAGGAGTGACAACAAAGGAAGGGAGCCTTGCTCGAGGCAAACTCTCAACTCATAATGTCAAGGCCCTGTAGTGGCCTATTGTGCCTTTCCTGGAAGCAATGGCAAAGTGAGAGGTGAAAAGGGCAGGGGAAAAGGTACATATATGGTGGTAAGGGCAGGCAGATATGAGAACCTGGTCCTGCCTAATGGTCAAAGCAGGGGTCCACAGAGCCCTGGGGCCCATCCACATATAGGGGATGAGGTATGCCTGAGGTACTTCCCTTCCAGCATTAGGTACAGAAAGATTCAATAAGACCTGGTCCCCGGCCCCAAGGAGCCTACAATCTGGTAAGGATAAGCCAAATACACAGTAAGTATAACAAAAGTAACAGTATGATAAGTGCACTCAATCCATCAATTAACAAAAATGTATTAAATACTTGCTGTTTGTGAGGCACTAGATGGAGCTCTATAGAAATAATGATAAAAGGGAAATTATCTAATCTTCAAGGAGCTTCTATTTTAATGGGAGAGAAGATATTCATGTAAACTCCTGGATAGAGGAACCACTAGCAGCAAGGTGGCCAAGCAGAGGTCCTTTACAGGACCTGGCACTTGAGCTGAGGCCAAAAGGAAGCCAGGGATTTTGAGGGGGGTAGCAAGTGCAAAGGGAGAGCCTGTCAAGCCTGGCAGTGTCATCGGCAAGGGACAGCAAGTCAACCAATCTGGCTGACCCTTGAGGGTGTGGAGCAGAGCAATGTGGAAGAGGACTGGAAAGGTGAAGAAGGGACCAGGTTGTGAAGAGCTCTCTCAGTCTCTGTTTTCTCATCTGAAAAATGGGAATAACAGCACCTACCTCACCAGGCTATAATGAGAATCAAATGAGATAATACATCCGAAATACTTTACAATCCTTAAAGGGCTATATAAATGCTAATTATCTTCATCTTCTTTGATCCTGGACAAAACAAGGGAATACCAGAGTGTTTGGTACTGATTGGTACAGTACTAAATGGAAGGGTCAGACAGCAGTCATTCTGGTGGTTGGAGACCGGATGAATTGAAACAGGAGGAGACTTGAGAGAGAGACCAAACAGGAGGCTATTACAATAAATAAGGCAGGAGGAGGTGAGGCCATGAACTAGGTGGGTGGTTGTGTTAGAGAGAAGGGCTCAGATTTAGGAAATGTGGTGAAGCTATATATGGCAAGACATGGTCATTATCTATGTGGGATGGGCAAGAGTCAGGAGTCAAAGCTGACATCAAGGTTGGGAAACCTGGATGACTAGAAAGATGGTGGTGCCTTCCACAGCCAGGAAGTAAGAAAGAGGGGTGGGTTTGGAGAAAAAGACAATGTGCTCTGTTTTAGACAGGATGAGTTTGAGATGCTGACAGAACATTCAATTTGAAACAGTGAGTCATGCTTGACACATAGTAAGGACTTACCAAATGCTTGCTGACTGACTGCCTGATTTTGTAAAATGAGGGGGACAGGAGGTTGAATGAATTATTTCCAAGGATGCTTCCTAAGAGCCTATGGTTCTGGGATTCAGTCTAGTTCATGCTATTTTTCTGCCACATATCAATAGCAACTTCCTGCTCTATGACTGGAGTCTCTATAGTTAAAAGTTTTACTCTTGCCAGGAAATAAGTATGTAACACATGATTTCTCATACGCTTAGCTATTTCTCCATGTCCCCTCCTCTATCCCAGACCCTAGAGAGGAGGGGGAGGAGGGAGAAGCAATTGTTTAAAGGCCACATTATGAAGTCTGGTATTATTTATTTTGTAAACAAACCAATGGCAATAAATTATGCTGAACTTTTAATAAGATGTTGTACAAGATCTTATGTCCATGCTTTGCCAAGATAAGAAAAGAGAGAGAAATGCCTTGAAGAAAAGATCACAAAAGGGGTTTCCTGTTATGAGATACGGATGCATTTCCTTTACCAAAAACAGACTGATCAAAATGCCAAATTGAAAATTATGAAAACTACAAACAGGTGATCAATTTGAACTTGTTCTTCTGCTGCTAAAAACTACCCAGAGACCTGGCTGGAAAGGTGCCCAGAGGGAAGGCATGTTGGCAACAGTATCCCATACCTCCCTCTAAACTATGGCAGAAAAGAGGCATTCAGCCACCAAAGAGAATTACTGTGGTTGCAAAGGTGGCACTTTCTCTGTACTGCCAAGTAGAAGCACAAACTATTTTGGGAGTCAATAGGATCAGTAGAGGTTTTCTCATTGTTCATTTCCCTTGTTTACCTTTAATCCATAGCTGACTAAATTTTTAAAGGGGAAAAAGATCATGACCAGGCCAAGTCCATTCCAGCTGTGCATAAACAATGAGCAGAGCATCTGCCAAGAAAGATGCTTCATCAGCAGGAGAGCTCAGAGTGTCTGCATCAGCCCCTGGCCCCCCATGTCACTCACAGTGGTACGAAAAGAGTGCCTATTACCCCAGTGTATCATGAAATCACCACATGGAGCAGATGAAGTGGGACCTGGATTCACTGAGTCTAATTCCATTGTTTGACAGAGGAGGCAAGTGAGGTCCAGAGCAGTGTCTTCCACATTGCTAGTTAGGGACAAGGATGACAATGCAGGGCACTTAGATTCAGTCGGTCTTGTTTATTCTTGACCAAAATATTAGCAGCATGCACTAATGTCAACTAGCCATTCCAAGCAAAAGCAAAAGAACTCTGGCAAGTGGAAAATGCTGTTAGTGATCACAGACTGTCAGGCTGGAAGGGAGGCCAGCAGCCATAGAGTCCAACCCAGATCTGAAGAGAAGTCTTTCTGTAATCTCCCTGATAAATGGTTATCAATATCTCCACCTTCACTCCTCTCTCTGTCTTCTCCCTAGTCTGTCAGGACCCTCCTCTCTCCTAGCTCTCCTCCTGCCTTTCTGACCATTCCTTCTCAATCTCTTTGGCTGGATCTTTAGCCAAGTCATGCCTCCTAACTGTGGCTTTCCTACAGGGCTCTGTCCTACAGGACTCTGTCCTAGGCTCACTTGAAGGTCTCATCAGCTCCCCTGGATTCAATTATCATCTAGTAGCAGATGATTCTTAAATCTACTTATCCAACTGCTGACTTCCAGTTTTGCATCTCCACCCACTGATTAGACACCTTGAGCAGGATGTCCTGTAGACAACTTAAATCCAATATGTCTGAAGCTGAACTTATTAACCATCCCTCCCTCTTCCTATCTTCCATACTACTGGAGAAGGCGCCCAGGCTCGAAACTTAAGTTTTATCCTCCATTCCTCACTATTATTTCTCAACCCCCATATCCAATCTGTTGCCCAATCGTGTCAGTTTTACCATTGTAACATCTCTCTCCGCACTTCCTTCTCTCCTCTGACCCTGCCACCACCCTGGTTTAGGCCCTCATCACTTGCCACCTGCACTATTGCATGCAAGTCTCCCCATGACAAGTCTCTCCAGGTTCTAACTCATCCTCACCCTGGCTGCCACAGCACAGGTCAGACCATGCTCCCCAAGCTCCTCAATTCAATACTCTCCAGTGGCTATCACCTCCAGTATCAAATAGAAAATCCTCTGTTTGTCATTCAAAGCCCTTCATAACCTGTCTCCCCTCCCCCTTTCCAATCTTCTTATACCTTATAACCCACCACATACTTTGCCACCAAGTGACACTGGCTTTATTACTATTTCTTGAACAAGATATTCCATCCCCCAAAGCTGGATGTCTTCACTGGTTGTCCTCTATGTCTGAAATTCTCTTACTATTTCTGCCTCTTGGCTTTCCTGAAGTCCCAAGTAAAATTCCAATACCCTTTCATTTGAATACCTTCTTTCCATGGATTATTTCCAGTTTCTCCTATCTATATTTTATTTGTACACAGATGTTATTCTGAGTTAAATTATGAACTCCTTGAGAGCCTTTTTTTGCACTCCAGCACTTAGCATAGAACCTAGCACAAAGCAGGCACTTACTTAACATACTGCCTGGTCATTCTTTAGAAAGCAGAGCACCCACATGCATTTTCAGATGACTAGCACTTGCCTTTTTCAAATACTGTCCAGTTAATGGGGTATAAGGTCCCCCTGCCCATGAATAGGCCTCACTAGGAGCCCTGATGTAGAGCCCATTAGGCTCTGGGCCACAGGGATCCCTACACCCTTCCAATTAAGTGCTGATTTCCAAGCTTGAGCCCCACAGCTACTAAGTGTCAAGGTCAGGATTCAGTCCAGGCCTTGCTGACTCCAAGTCTAGCACACAAGCCACGAGGTGAGACAGCACCCTCCCATATGGTGTTATCTCCAAACAAGACAAAAAGCATTTACTAAGCTCCTATCATGTGCCAGCTATTATGCTAAGCTCTAAAAATTAAAAAAACAAACAAATAGGAAAAGATAGACCTGACAGTCTAGCTGGGTAGACAACATATAGATAACTCTGTACAGGCAAGATGTGGACAAGAGAAACTGAAGATAATCTCAGAAGGAAGGCACTGGAATTGAAAGGAACAGGGACACACCCTGTAGATTGTGGGATTTTAGCTGGTTCCCAAAGGAACTCAGGGAACCCAGTGAAACAGAAAGAACATTCCAGTCTTGGGGGACAAGCAAAAATGCTGGGAATCAGGAGGGGAACTGGGTGAACAGAATAGTACCTGGTGCGGTGTAAGCTGAAAGAAGCCTGGAAAGGCAGGGAGGGGTCAGGTTAGGATGGGTTTTAAAAGCCAAAGAAAGCACTCCGAGAGCTTCTGGAAAACTTCACCACTAACAGTAAAGGATTCTCTGGCTTAAATCTTAGGAAAGACAATGCAAACAAATGATGTTGCCAAAGAGCTTTGGCGCCATGCTGGATGCCCCTGATGGTTCACCACTTAGACCAAAGGTAATCTCTGTAGTTGCATCTTCAAGGGAGTCCTGTATGAGTTTGCTCTTTAAGAAAAACCAAACAAATAAATAAACCTAAAAACAAACAAAGACTTGTCCAAAGAGAAGTCCTCAAGGTTGCTCCATCTATGCCACATCCCGTGCATAACAGTAGGCAAATCACTTAACTTCCAGGGCTCGAGGCAACTGTAAAACAAGAGGGTGCATAAAAGGTGGGGATCTGCACTGGGAAAAAGGGAGTTTTCTCACCTAAGAGTTCCCTATTCCAGTGAAGCTGCAGGTCCAGTCTCTATCCCTATGCTTCCGGGAAGGAAGCCCCTGATGCATACAAAGACCATTCTCATAAAGATTTGAGAGAGACAGAAAACAGGTATAAACACCTATTTGTGTGCTACATTTATGTTTGCTCTGGCAACATTTAAGTGGAAAGAAAGGTACGAAGTCTTCTCTGGAATGAAATACCCTGAGCATCATCAAAAGAAATAAAGAACTCTAGATGACTACCCAGTTTGGTCAACTTTAGTACTTGTTTCCAAAGCCCAGAAATCCTAAGACAGAAGTTTCAAAAGTCATTTAAAAACACTAATTCCCAAGAGAATTATTCTTCATTCCAGCCCTATTTAACTCACAATCATCCCTAGTCCTTTACTCCTTCCCTAACATACCAGATCTCTGCTGTTTACCTACTGGAACTGACCCCTCCTCCTTTCTATCCTGGAAGACTGGGTCAGTCCCCACCTCCTATATGTTAAATCTCTTCTGATAAGAGTCACAGAAGCTTAATAAGGGCTTTAGAGCCAATGGCTCTAGACCTTATATATCGCACAGATGGGGAAGCTGAGACAAGAGATTTTTGCTTGGTGTGAGAGATCAGAGGAGATTCCCTCACATCCCTTGCATACCTATGTTGCTACAATCAGGAATGGGTAATTGTCTGGCTTTCTACAAGAAAAATTCAACATTTCCAGAAAAAAAAAAACCAAAAACCCACAAATCTTGTTTCACATATGCATGGAAAGAAACAGGACCAAGAAGAGATACGTGCAAACAGTTTCAAACTGGAGATTTTAACTGTAAATATTTTATTTCAAAGAAAACACTTTAAAATATTTGTGAGGTCTCACTAAAGTCGAAATGTTCAAACCTTTTCATCTGGCAAGCAAAGTGGTTATTTTGAGACAAACATCTGTTAAAACCACAACAATGGGGTGGGGGTGAGATGGGGAAAGAATGTTTCCATTTCAGAAATATTTTCTCAAGAAACAATAGAATTTGTGGACTATGCAAAGGATCCCCAAACAGTAGATCAATATTTTAGAAGGCTTACCTTTTACCAAATGCCAACCAACTATTGTCAATAAGCACAGGTAAGCCCAACAGTGATGAGATCAGCATTGGCCCTGCTTCCTACCCAGCCCTACAGCCTTTAATAAGAATAACTACTTGAAGAAGGGGCCACCATTCCTGCCATTCCCAATATCAACTGCCACTTTACTTGGGAAGAGCAGTATCCCCAAACCAAGAGGAGAGACTGGAGTCAGCATGCCAAACCCCTAGTACAACTGCCCTCAGACCCTGGTGGAGATGGTCTAGAAACCTACAACCAAGAATCCTGGGGAAAACAGTGCCCCACTAGGCCACTGGCCCTACTTGCATCTCACAAGAGATGGGACTTGGCAAATGCCTCTATATGTGCTGTAACTTCCACTTCCTTAGCAGCCACAGATAGTAAATAAAGACCCAGAAAAGAAAGCTCTAGCCACCAAAGTCCTTGGCATTATCAAGAAAACAGAGAAGTTCCCTCCCCTCAATGGAAATTACACTAAAGATAATGTATTTCTACCTGCCTTGCTATTATAAGGACCACTGGGTTTTTTCTCAGCTGTTACTGAAATCTCCTACAGGTGCTGTCTCCAACCATAAGAATGGGGTGCTCCTTTAGATCAGAGGTTGGCTCACTTTTCTATTTGTCTCCCCAGTGCTTAGAATAGTGGCAAGTGCTTAATAAATGGCCTTCATTGCTTCATTCATTGCCTAGTATATCTCTCAGTTGGCTGCCATCACTTAAAGACCACTCCCCTGACAATCTGTTTTGTTTGACTCTGGGTAATTGTTACAAAAGTCTTGGGGTTTCCCCAGTCCCTTTCTCAAAGAGGAGAGTGGGAGGAAAGTGGCAAAAAAATTAATGTTTGGTAATTTTTTAAAACAAAATTTAATTAAAAAAAAGATTACTCCCCTTAGACCCTATCCACAATCCAACATTTTGCCATTATTCCCAGTAAGACAGCAGCATTTCTTCCCATTATTAAGGACTTACTGTCAATACTATCCCCCTCTCCCCTTCCCTCAAGGGCTTTATTGTTAGAGCTCTTTATCCTGAGCTCCAATCTCAGGAACTCTACTGTTGAGACTATTTCCCTTCACCTTCTAGCAGAAACTTCAAGGCACTAGGAAAATGAAAAGTGGGATCTCTTTCTCAAAAGTCTGGGAGCTCTCTCAGACTGCATCATTTATTCAGACAATGATTTGCCATCAGAGTTAAGTCTATACCACAAAATCTACACAAGGACAGTCAATCAACAAGCATTTATTAAGTGATTATTGCATGTTGGGTACTGTCCTAGGTGCTGAGGATACAATGACATATTCTAAACTGGACTTGTTTTTCAGGCTGTCAGAAATTGGTGGGGGCAGACAGGAAAAATTGGGGATCAAAACAGTATAGCTATGTAAGAGACTTTAAAAATTGGCATTCAATAGTGTCCCAAAACAGTACAATTGGAAAACTGAGGACTTGGCCTTAGTTCGCAGATGTCCTTGGATCTATCCTGGAATCTGGTAACTTGCCAGACAAAGGTGAGAGCAGGAGAAGAAGGCTGCAGGAGTATATTTTGTCTATTTGGTAACACAAAGGGAAAGTTCAAATCTGACAATGATTCAAAGAAAATTGGTAAATGAGATACATGATCATTGGATGAGTCTGGCAAAGTGCTAAACTGGGCCTGTGTTTACACTTTTGTTCTCAGGCTTCATTATCAGGGTTTTAACCCCCTTTTACTGTACTAAGAATCCCAAATAATACCAACAACCATCAATTAAATAAATAAACCATTAGACCAAGCACAGCAGTGCTGACAGAGGCATAACCTACTAATCTGCAGATCACTGTTAGATACTGGCAAGTCTAGGGACATTAGCTATGGCCTACATAGCACATGTACACATACTCACATAAGCACATTTCCTCTAAAGCCTTATTAATTAGAGTAGGATCCAACACCAGACATTCACCCTTTAAGTAAGGAAATAAAGAAGCTGAAATTGGAAGATGTAATTAACAAATCCCTATACTGATGTAATCAAAGAGTGTTACTGTTTTCATTTATTCCTCGATAGTGTCTGGCTTGTGTGTTGACTTTTTTGGAGGTCAATTAGAGCTGATTTCGTCTCTGGAGATACATACTCCAGGGTTTTCTCAAACTACAGCTTTCCCCTTCAGTTATTTTTCCTTCTTTTGTCTACAGCAAGCACTGAAATGTAGCTATTGCTGCTGCTGAAACTATTCTCAGCTGCCTCCCACACCAATCATCAAAATATACTCTGAGGCCTCATGGAAACCAAAGCTGGTGGGAAGAAGGGTACAAATTTTGAAATGATTTCCATCCCCTCCTTTCCTTTTTCCATTTTAATTAACACAATTTGTCTTATTAGGGCCTCAGTTGTGCAGCCTAAGCTTAAGTTTCACATGGTGCTCCCCAAGGCTCCATTCCAGAGCCCAGCCTCTCTATACTGCCTCCAGGCAATCTTCAAAACAATTAGCAACACCATTTATTCTTCTGGGGGCCCCAAACACATAAACCCAGTTGCTTCCTCTCATTTTCATCAATGTTAAAACTCTGCATTTCTCATCTCTGTTCCCACTGGACAGGGAGGCCAGACATGCTGTCTCAAGTTCAGGTTGCTATATAACAGCTCTGGTCCAAAATACAGAAGACCAGGTCAGAATCCTCACTGGCTACAGCACAAAACCAACTCCCTGTACTTTTCTGAACCTCAATTTCCAGATCTATCAAATAGGGATAATAACACAAGCCCTATGTACTTCATAGAGTTGTGGCAAGAAAAGCACTTTGAAAACTTTAAGGTGCTAAGTAAATTATAATCATTAATGAAGTTAGTTAGGACCCTAGTATTTCTACTACCAAACTGAAACTGAGTATATAATTAATAAGAGTCTCTAAGACTTCAGTTCTTCCAATTCACACTAACCAGGTAATATCAAAGCCAATGAGTAAAGTCCCATCACAGGACTTCCTGCCACAGGAATTAAGAGCTCTTTGTCTTCTGTCTGGTGATTAATAATGGGTAACCTTGTTACTGTGATAAAAACAGTATCTCTTGACACTGCTAAAACAGTTTGAAAAGCATAACCAGTTAGTTACACTAGTTAGAAAGGTGGAAGAAATATTAAAACACGAAATTAGACATCAATGCAAATTTCCTACAAAAACTCAGGAAAGCATTTTGGAAATTGCCCAAGCTCTGAGGAATATGGGAGATTCCAAATATTTTCTACTAAAGACTTAAGGAAACATACTAGGGTAACTGTCCTATGGGTCTGCTCTTTCTAAAGGGTGAGGAGCTCAAAGAGCGTTTTCCATGAAGTGAAGGGGTGACACATGGCAAGTGCTTAATAAATGGCCTTCATTGCTTCATTCAAAATAAACTCAAATTCTGTAATACTGCATGACCTTCCAAGAGTCACTCAGTCTTCCTGGGCCTCAGTTTCTTCAACTGAGAAAATCAGAGAATAGTCCTAGAAGACCCCACCAGGCTCTAAATCTACAATCCTTTTACCCAGAAGAACCCAGCTGAGCAATATTCTTAAAAGAAACTTCCCTAGAATATTTAGCTTCTCTATTAATGCTTCTATTGACTCATTTTTCTTAGTACTTCATGTGTGTCCTAGAGAAGTAAACATAGGGCACAGAGAATCTCAGAGTTGGAAAGGATAAAGGAATTTTCCTATCTGACTTCTCTAAGTTCTCTAACCTAACTGAAGACCTCTGGTCACAAGGAATTCATTACATATGCAGGCAACCTAAGCTGAAAGACTTTGCTGCTCATAGATTCAACTTTTTAAATTCAAAAATGCACTCAGATGAAGATTTTCTTTTAATATATCTATTTTTCCACTACAGTCAATAATTGTGCTAAGTATAGTTCTATACTACTTAAGAGATATGAGACAAAAATATGGTCTCTGTTCTTAAGGAAATGACAATCTGGTTTAGGACTGACAATACATATTAGGCTAAAATGGAATTCCTGAACAGGTATAATATAACAAATAAGTGAGCACAATTTAGAGTACATATGTTTTGAGGGAATGCAAGCTGAAAGTACACATGACATTGTTGGTTCATATGGAGTCTGAAATCAACTAACATCCCTAAGTCTTTTCAGACATACTATCACTTAAACACATTTGTCTTCCCTGTTCTATATTTGTATAGCTGAATTCCTCCTTTAAAAAAAAAATTAAGAGCAGGAATTTGCATTTATCTCTATTAAATTTTAAATTGTTAATTTTGGCCCCAAACTCTGATCCCTAAAGATTTTTTGAATTCCGATTCTGTCGTTCAAAGTATCAGCTATTCATTTCAGTTTTGTGTTAGCCATAAATTTGATAACCAAGATTCTATGTCTTCATCCATGTGATGGATGTTGAACAGAGTAAGTTTAAGGAGACTACCACAAACAGCCCTCCAGGCAGACATGCGTCCAAGAGGGCAATTAATAGAGTGAAATGAGCATCAGATTGGGAGTCAGAAAAACCTCTGTTTGATCCCAGCTGTTACTTACAGGACCTCCAGCAAGTATCCCATCTCTCTGCATCTCAGGTTCTTTAGTAAAATGATTTAGTAAAATTTAGTGAAATATTAGACTAGATGACCTCTAAGGTCCCTACCAACTCTAAATCCTCTGATCCATTAATATCTGTCTTTGGATGTGATCTTTAGACCAGATACAAATCCACCTAGCTATACAATTATCCAGCCTACTTCTTCTTGACTGCAGAGAAAGACTGCCAAGTGCCTTAGTGACACATCAGAGCCAAATGACATCTCCAGCATTTACCTGTACTAGAATCACGGGAACCCTATGAAAGGAGGAAATGTTACTTTGATATGACTTAGGGAGCCCATAATGGCTCTCAGTGATCATCTAAGTTTTTACCAACCAACTGCTTAATAACATATTCTAGACTTTTGCTGAGAACTGATATCAGTTGGTAAAATAAAAGAGTCTCCCTCCCCATCCTCGCCGTTTCTTTTTAAAGACTGGAACATCTGCCTAACTCCAATATTCTAATACTCTTATTGTTCTCTATGATTCCACAAAAATTATGGATAGTGGCTTGGTGATTACAAATTACTTTAGCACTCTGAGAATCTAGGCATAGAGGGCTGACTTTATATAAAGCAGCTAGATTCTGTAAAACAATTTCTTCATCTGTGCTTCATTATTTCTTTAATGATGTTTGTTCTAGCCTTTCTAGTGTTAAGATCCTTTCCCTTAGCAGACAAGATTTATTTTTTTAAAGGGTCAAACAGTTTGGCTTTTTCTCTATCATTTGAAAGCCTGGCAGAGGAGTTTGGACTTGACACGGTAGGCAACAGGGAGCCACTCTTTAGCAAAAACCGGCATGATGCCAATAGTGTTTTTTTTTTTTTTTAGATTAATCTGGAAGGGGCAGACTAGGTGGACTGGAGAGGAGACATGTGAGGGAGTGAAGGAAAACAACTAAAGTTTGGTTACAGTGTGTTGGACAAAAATATTTTAAAATCTAATAATGATGCAAAAATGTCAAGGTAGGAGAAATAGGAGGGTCATAGAATCAGTGACAGTAAGGAATAAAATACAAAAGGATAATTGTGTGTGCAGGAAGATAACAAGCTAACTTTTTAGTAGCTTAGGATTTCAGAAGACATAAGTATCTTCAAGTAGGTGTCCTGTACCAATCTGAGGATACCAGCAATCAGTGCTAGGGCTATAGATGTGGACTCAGTGACATACAGATGGCAGCTGAAATCAGGTGAGTGCCTGAACCCCTCTCAGAGAGTGTGGAGGAAAAGAATACGAAATACCTCTACAGTTTCTTCCTCTCATCCTTATCCATTAGGGAGACCAACACAAACTGCCAGAGAAGTAAGGAGAAACAAAACTGTGCAGGAAGCAAAATGCACACACAGGGTCTCAAAAAGGAAAGGATGACTGAATGTCTATTTCCTACAAAGGGCTCAGGAAGGTGAGAAAGGAGCTGAGAGTACCAGAGCTCTGCTTTCACATACTCTCTTAACTGGCCACAAAAAATTGCATAAGTCTCTAGAAATTCCCTTGATTTTTCTCTCCCACAGTCACTCTCCAAATGTCCTTTATATTTTATGGTCTATAATGTGGTATGTAATCATCAGCATATACATTTGGAATAATGCCAAGTTTAACCAGAGTGCACTGGAGAAATGTTTCCTAAACAGGTCTTTGTAACACTTTGGTTCATCAGAGATTCCTTGGTGGAACAATCCAAAGAAAAGTGAAAGGAGAGCCAACTAAGGTATGTATTTAAGTATAGGATCTCCAAAACAAACACACTGGCCTAGTGGCATGTTACTAATACCTGGCCCTGCTTCCCAAGTAAAAGTTTTAGAAAGGGTTCCACCATCCTTCAGTGACAGCTGAGTGAAGGGAAGACACAAAGAACTCAGAAAAGTCACATAAAAAACAGCTGCCTGAGGTTACTGAGTATGGCTGGATAGCGTAATACTAGAATACAATAAAGAATTAATGGTCATAATGATATCCCAAGTCACCAAGAAAAGGTTAAGATATGTTTAATATTCTAGGCTTTTTTTTAACCAACTATAAACAACACTTAAGAAGTGTTCCTCTTGAGAATGGTTCATTTTAGGGGGAATGCACGGGGTAGGAGAAGTCACTAATCACAGCTCCCAGACACCCCAGAATGTCATGGACCTAGAAGGGGTTTGGGCAGAGTCTAATGCTCTCAGTTTTATAGATTAAGGGACTGAAGCTCAGAGGTGAGGTTTTATTACTGGCAGAGTTAGTACCTGAACCCAGGACTCCAGGCTCTTTCCACTAAAGTAGAAAAGTCCTTCATGTGCAATATTCTAATCCATTCCAATGGAAAACTCCCTTATATGGGATCCTACATTTCCAGGTGATTTTAAATAAAGGAGACATTATGGCCAATGGAGACATTATAGCTTTTTTAAAGGGCTATCAGAACAGCAAATCAAGTGACTGAGGAAGAAGTCAAAAAAGGGTACATTCACTATTCTCTGTCAACTGGAAATTCACTGCTAGGATCTTAAATATTAAAACAAAAAGCACCCGGTCCTCAAGAAGAGAACCGCTCTGACACTCACAATAAGAATGAACCTCCTCAACTGTGTGTTCACCAGCTCCAGTAAGCTTTCCTTTCCAAAATGTGTGTGTGTTTGCACGTGCATGCAGACCCACAAGCTCATGTATGTGTCACTATGTCTCTGTTTTCAATTGCACTAGAACAATTTTACCTGGTAAACAAAAACAGATCCAAAATAACCTCTGGCAAGCAAAATATTTTTTAAAAGAAAGAAAAAGTCCTAATGAATTGGCAGAAGTAATGCTTAAGCAAACAAATGCTGCAAACCAAACATCCATCTTGTACATCAAAAACCTATGCTAAGGTCTCCATCTGAACCGAAGCAACTTGGTAGGAGACTTCAGCTGAGAGAATGATATTTTACAAACAAGGAAGGTTTCCCAGTTCCAGACACTGGTTGCTGGGCCCTTCCTGAAGTCACATGAAATAAAAGCCAAGTACAGGCTGCTGAAGCTCCTGAATGCAACAGGAAATGGCAAGGGCCATATTTGTGTATTCACTCAGAATAATGCCCAACACAATGCCACATAAAGACAGTAGTTAGGGCTTTGGAACAATCTCTACCACTGACACCCACATTTCTACAGCATTTCAAGGCTTATAAAATGTTTTCCTCAAAAACAACCCTATACGGTATCACCATTTTACATAAAAGGGAAACTGAGAGAGGTGAAATGAATTGTGAGGGCCATATACCTAATACAGAACAGACAAGTCTTCTGAGTCCAAGGGAGTCCCTTCTAATACACCACACCACTGCTCATAAATAGCTGTGATTCTATTCCTCCTCCAGCTGCTGCTGAGGGTAGACATCAGAGTGACATACGGGTAAACAACTAGAAGGTGTGAAAGAGCATACTAAATCACTGAGAAACACCAATTAAATAACTCTGAGATTTTAGCTTATACCTATAAATTGTTAAAGATGATAAGAAATGGAAACAGTCCCATATTGAAGGGAGCTGTAGGAAGGGAGTTGAGAGGTGCAAGACTATAGTCAGAAGAGAGGTAAGGGCTAGATAAATCAGTGTGAGAGACACTGGCATAGAGATGGCAACTGAATCCATGAGAGTTGACAATGTCATTAAGTGTAATAACATAGAAGGAGAGAACGACCTATAATCGAGCCAAGGGTGGGGCTGGGGAGGCATGTACCTACAGTTCATAGGAGAGGCCTGAGTGAGGATCTAGCTAAGGAAACTTAGAAAAAATGGTCAAACAGAAGAATCTTGAGAGAGCAGTATAATAAAAATTAGGAAAGTGTCAAGGAGATGAAGGGGATCAACAGTGCCAGTGGCTGCAGAAAGGTCAAGAAGGAAGAGGACTGAGAGAAGGCCATTAGATTTGGCAATTAGTTCATTGGCAACTTTGAGGAAAGTAATCTCAGTTAGTAAAGTCAGAAACCAGACTGCAGAGAGTTAAGAGAATGTGCAGAAAGGAAGTTGAGGCACTACTCTCTGGGGATCAATATTTAACTCAACACTCAATCTAATCATATGGACAGAGGCTAAGGGTCCTTTCCTTCCTTGCTATCTTAATCTCAAATCGATGTCCTGTGTCATCAATCTCCTTTGTTCCATAAATGGTGGTTTAACCAAAGGAAACCCCAAATCCTCTGAGGTTCCAAGGCCAAAGGCCAAAAACGTCCCCTCAAATTGCCCAGAGATACATATCCAAACATGCACCCACAACCAATTACACTGGCGCACAAAACAAATATTGCCTCTGCTCCCACACAGTCAAATTAATCAATCACTCACTCCACTTTCTATACAGTCACTCAGACCAAACACCACACACCTTTGTCATCACACATACCCAGGGGTTGGCTTTTTACTGTGCTTAAAGGAAGAGTAACTGCTGTCAAGATTGTCCTAATGCTCTCTGGCCTAGGGAGTAATTATCAGCTCTGTGCAGCCAGAAGCCGTCCTAGCCTCAGCCCACTCTATGACATGTTAATGTCCCAGTTGTACGCTGCCTCCTCTGAGCAATCGTTGCTCCCAAAGGTAGAGGTAAGTTCTTATAATCCCAAACATGCAGACTTATCACAATAACCCTGTAAGCTTCATTGTGCAGATGAGGAACTTGAGGCAAACAGTGGTTAAGTGACCTACTCAGGGTCACAAAGCTAGTAAGTGTCTGAACCTGATTTTGAACTCAGATCTTCCAACCTCCTCCTTAAGATTTTGCAAATGAATTTATCTGCAGTAATTCATCTAAATTACTATACCCATTGAGTGCCATGCCTTTCTTTCCACTTGATAAGGAAACCAAATGTTTCCTGGCTACAGTAGTTTCTGGACACCTTTGACCTTCTCACTATGGTTTTTTAAAAAATATTGGCTACATTCTTATAGAAAATGGTGGTAATTGATGTCAATGTCTTTATCTTTTGTCTACTTTCCACTTTTCTGTATTAACATATTGCATTGATGGCACTAAGCATTAAAGTATATGTTGATTTAATTGGAGAATTTGATCCAGAAGTTAGGAGAATTTCTCTGAATCTTTATCTTTTGCAACAGATTTTGACACATAAGCTACAATTATCTAAATGGTCTTTTTTGCTTATATTCATCATGCGTACTTTGAGACAATCAAGTATTCTAGGAAATGATATGTCTTTGTGCAGATGAAGATGCCAGCTCCTCCAATTCCTTTTATTTTTCTCTCCAAGGAGAACCCTGACCTATGTTTTCATTTAGCAGCAACTTTCTCAGTTCTAAGATTATGTTTTTATAGTGAGAATGTCAGTATTAAAGTGACTGCTGTTATTGCTGCTGGTGTTGTTTTCAATGACACCATAGGATGATGTCTTTATCCTGACTTTTGTCTGGACTTTCATGACACTGGAAGAGACAGTGAGGCTGATGACCTTGAGCAATTCTGCCTCACTTAAATGAATGTAATGGATTTTCTCCAGTATTATACTGGTCACTGTTCATTGGACAAGGATCTCTCATATTTAAAGTACCAACAATTAAGTTAATGTTAAACTAACTAAATTAAATTAAAGTTAATTAATGTTTTAAAGAATCTAAGATCCCCTTTTCTGCTTCTCTGCCACCATCACTGTAGAATCAGAAAGAGACACACCTGGAGGTCATTTTGTACTTTGCTTTGTAGGTTTTCATTGCCAAAGAAATCATGACCTAGTGACCAAGCTCCTGATGATGAATTTCTCTATATTTCACTAGCTAGGCTGGTCCTTGATGCCACAATGATACTCGAAACCTTTCCAGCTTGGTAGAAATTACTGGGGCTTTTGTTCTGCTGGCTTAGTATATGGGAACCCAGAATCTATGTCACAGCTAAAGCATCATTACTTAGATGTTATTAATCTAAGTAAGCTTAGTAAGGATGTTATAAGATAATGTACAACTAGTAAATAAAAGATTCTTTTAAGAAGATTATTGTCAGGTAGGTAGACTGTGCAGTTGACAGAGCACTGGGACCGAGCTCAGGAAGACTTGAATTCATTTCACCTGTGACACTTAATGTGATCCTAGGCATGTCACTTAATCACTGTTGGCCTAAGTTTCCTCATCTGTTGAAAAGAGGTTAAATAAAGGCTTAGTTTCAGTGAAATCACCCTAATGCCACTGTGGCTCCTTCAAGCTTTAAAATCCTGTGATCCTTACTTAGAGATTTCTTGAACTTAATCCGTTTGTATGATCTTAGCCTCTTTTTATTCCATGTCATTCTCTTCTTGGAATTGTGTGAAAAGAGGCCTATCTGCCTAGTCCCTCTATTAGGAACTGCCTTGCTCCTCACTCCTTTACTTGCCTAAACTTGTCAACATGTCAAGACTATTTCTGGTCCTAGGCAGACAGCAACAAACCCACAAAGCTCTGAATTTCATATCAAGCAGCATTTCTGCTGTGGGTTCCACCTCCACTGCCTAGATCCTGGTCCCTTGGTGCCCAGATTCTCTAGCCTGGGTGACTGGATTTTGTCGCTTTGTTCACAGTTGTTAGCGTAGGTTTCTCATCCTTGCTTGCTGAGCTACAGAATGCCTGTATTATTCTCTTGGCCTCAGCTCATCTCCTCGGTCTTGAGCCCTTGTCTGTCTGACTCACGATACTGGTTATGCTTACTTTTCTTTTGCTACCTTCAGGTCCTCAGTAGTCCTAAATCCTGTTGTACCATCTACTTAATGTCAGTCCAAGCCAGACTGCTTTCCTCCAAGCCCTCTTTGCATCACTGGGAAAGCAAAATTCCTTCTGTCTGGTTTTTCAAGGTCTTGAACCTCAAGCCTAACTGCACCCCAAGCAACACCCTGACACTCTAGAGAGCAACACTGGTGGTTCTAAAAGAAATCTCACTATCATCTAGTTTCTCGTCAGGTCACTCGTCCGTCAGGTTTTCCGTCAGGTTTTCCCAACTTTTTCCTGTCCTTCTGCCTAATTTCTATTTTTCCTCACCGTTTACTCTACCACTTGGATCCCAAGTCTTCCTTTTTACCCATTGCTTCAATGGGGTCAAGAAGCTTAAGCCCTCACTTCTTGCTTTGCAGTGTCCTTCTCTGGATACCTATTGAACTTACTATCCAGACAGCACCTGTAATTTATTGCTTTGAAATATTAATTTTTCATGTGCATCCAACAGACTATAAACTCCTTGAGATCTGGGGCTATGTCTTATACTTTTTTGCATCCCCCTTGGCACCTAGAACAGGCCTTACACATGCTAGTCATTCAAAAAAAATTAGCTAGTTTTTAAAAATATATAATTGATATACAGAATTGATAAGATAAACCATATATTTTACATAAATATCTACATATCTCTAGGTAGCTATAAGTAGATATTCTAGATAATATAGTACATAGATGTGATAAAACATCACTGCGAAATTCTTATGGTGTCTAAGAAACAACAAATAACAACAAAGAAAGATTAGAAGATATATACATGAACTGATGCAGAGTGAAGTCAACAAAACCAGGAGAGCAATATACATAATGACTTCAACAATGCAAATGGAAAGAATAATAGAAAAGAAACTTAAAGTTAAATAATTGTAATACCAAACTTGACTAGGAGGACAAGAGATAAGAAAATATACCTTCCTCCATTTCTGAAGAGGGGGAAGATTATGGGTATAGAACACTGTATCTACAATCAGTTGATGTGTTGGTTAATATTGCTGAATTGTACCCCCCCCCCTTAATTTTTGATTGATTTATTTTTTGTTACAAAAATAAATATCTGAGACAGGAAGGAGAGAAAGGATATATTTGGAGATAAAACTAATTTTATATATAGATATAGATCAAAAAAACCCTTCTAAAGTTAGTTAGCTCCAATGCAAGATAATTTTGGGACACCTTTCTATTAGATCAAAAACTGAAAACTATTAGACCTGATAAAAGTCTAGTTGCTCTGCCCTGGGGCAAAAGAGAAAATGGGAGTTAAAAGAAGTTAAGAAAGAAAGGAAAGGGGCGGCTAGGTGGTGCAGTGAGTAGAGCGTTGGCCCTGGAGTCAGAAGGACCTGAGTTCAGATCCAGCCTCAGACACTTAACACACACAAACAAAAACCTAGCTGTGTGACCTTGGGCAAGTTACTTAACCCCAACTGCCCTTCAAAAAAAAAAAAGAAAGAAAGAAAGGAAAAGGAGAAACTTATGAAAGGAAAATGGGAGTTTATGAAATCATAGGATCAGAATTGTAGGGTGAAGCATCTAATCAGAGTAATAGGGCCTCTGGTAATAAAAATTGTTGTTGCTCAGTCATTTCAGTTGTGTTGGACTCTTTGTGGCCCCTTTTGGGGTTTTCTTGGCAAAGATATTTATGTGGTTTGCCATTTCCTTCTCCAGCTTATTTTACAGATGAGGAATTGAGGCAAACAAGGTTAAGTGACTCACCTAGAGTCACACAACTAGCAAGTGTCTGAAGCCACATCCGAACTCAGAAAGAGTTCAGGCCTGGCACTCTATCCACTGTATCCCCGGGCTGCCCTTGTAATAATAACTCACATTTATCTAGGGATTATTCCAATGGTATAAACAGCATTTCTGAGGTACTGTGCTATCAATCAAGGTGTACAACTGTCCCAGTGAGAAGACGATTTAACAGATAGAGCAATTAAAGCTTACTAACTGCTTAGACGAGACTCAATCCATATCCCCATGTGTTTAGTGTAGCATTTCACTTACAAAGAAAAGTTATTGACATAACTTAAGTATGGCATGGACAAAAGTTTGTTTTTCAAGTGATGGTGAGGTATTTGCATTGAACTATCCAAACTCTCTCACACAATCTTCCTTGTAGTCACAGCACATGTTTGGGAGATGATAACGAGGCCTTGGAAAAGAACAGCAGTGACTGGTCTTTGTAGAGACTAAACCTAAAACTGGTTTCATTTGAACCAAAAATTATTATCTCATTAACAATATACTCAAACACCTAAACTAATTGGCCAGAGGTTCCAAGCATCACAATTTATGATCAGAAGCAACTATTATGAAGATATCTTGTTAAAAGAAAAAAAGCAGGATCCACATCTCAGACTAATTCTGGAAAAGGCTGTATTTACGGAGAGAACTTATTCATTACTTGATCTCTGTGAAATTTTGTGAAGTAAATGAGAAGTAACAAGCTATTTACATTTTATAGACAGAGAAACTGATGCCCAGAGCTAGTGTTTCTTGTCCACTCAGTGGACTGTGGCACTGGAACCCTGGAATACCAACACAGTGTGTGGTACTTAAGGCTGCTAAGCTGTGATCTCTCTAAATTCTGCAGTTGAAGAGTTAAATCAACAGCGCTGACCAGGCTACCTTCCTGCCTGTGAGGATCACATTAAGCACACGAGTTGAAGAGACTTAGCGTATGGTTTGTATTAGTGGTGCTCAGCTTGGCAGCTTTCCCTCTGGCTTTCTTCCCTCCCTGCCCCAACCGCTCCCCTCATGAACTAAAAAGAAAATACATATATACACATATAAAACTAACTCACTCCCCTCCTGTCTCTTCTCCCTGGTCTTGAATAAAACAAGCTCTTAAACTCCTGACCTTCCGCCCAATCACACCCGTTCAGCAGGAGCACTTCACCCAGAGCTTTCAAAAGGAAGAAAACCGCTGCCCTTCCAAGAGCCCAGCAGCCTAACACAGTTACAGGCTCAAGGGAATCTGGAAGCACAAAGGTGCTTTTTCCAGAGCCCTTCTCAGAATCCAAAGCTTGACACTAGTTTTTTGTCTGTTTTAAGAATGAGAGATGTTCCAGAGAAATGTTTTCTTTTGCCTCCTAAAAACTTCGAAAACTTAGAAAGCCTTCCCTTTAAAAAATAGGAAACTGAATCAGTAACAAAAGGCAGATGTAAATATCAATGATACATGTTAAAACTAAGGAGATAAAACTTTTATTTTTAATCTTCTTATCCTTTCTAGTCTAAACTCCAAAGTTTTAGTACCTAGATTCCTTGGGATCGATTGGGAAACAATTCCCTAAAAACATTATTCAAATTTCCTTCAGAAGTAGAAAGGCCCAGACCATCCACATCCCACCCAGTTGGAGCCCTCACCATTCAAAAGCCTTGCTCAAGTCCCAAAGGACACCTCTCTAAAGGAATTAAGTGATGTACACTAATGATGTGTCCTTAGATTACATTTCTAGAATTCTGAAATCCTTGGGGAAAATCCTCAAGTTTAGATTATTGCTGAACAAGACTAACCACTACTAAAATTGCTTTATGAATTTACAATGTAAGTTCAACATTTTAGTTTGGCTCGAAATTACTGAAGATGTTACAAAGAGGGTATATCTTCCAGCTTTAGCAACTACCAATGATACCTACTCCTTAAGTGGGAATAATTCCTGACTCTTTCTCATCATCCTTACCTTCCAAATTGGTGGAGAATACCAAATTAATTTTAAATATTAAAGGCAAAATGAGAAGCAATGGGCCACTGTTGCAGAGGCAAATTTAACTTTGATGTAAGGAAAAATGTCCTGTCAATCAGACATTCTGCAAAGGTAGAAATAACTAAGGAGGTGTTGGGCTTTGCCCTAGTAAACATCCTCCAATGAAGACTGAATGACCACTGGTTAGTTGTATACAGAAAAGATTTTTGGTCAGGTGGGGGTCAGTTTAAATTGCCTTTAAGGTCCCTTTCAATTTTAAGGGTCTCTGATTACAAATACACCAAAATAACATGCTTACTGAGATTTCAACAGCTTGCAATTGCAAACTGGAATTTTCTAAATGACCTTTGCCCTGAATCGATTCATTTAAATATGTTTTTAAAGAAGAAAAACAAAAGAATGGGTGGAATTTATTCATAAATCAGAAAATATTATAATGAAGGATTTTAGCAAAACTTCAAACAAAAGGCAGGCAAGTTCTATTAATTTAATAAGGCACTGTCAGCAAACATTCTCATCTACTCTTTCCACATTGATTATTGAATGCTGGAGCCTGTAAACAATTAAAGATATTTTTACAGTTTTTTTTTATTGGTGTATTTTTTAAGAGTAGAAAGAACTGCAAATATTTTTTTTGTTTAAATGGCACAGAGGCTTTATATGCATCCAGGCAATATTTAATGCTTCTTTTAAAAAAATCATATAAAATCAAATAACTACAAAGGGCAACCAGCAGAGAAAAGAAAAATAAACTGCATGGAGATATAGTATTAATATGCCACTGCAAGTAAGCGATTGTTGACTTATTATTCTCTCAAGTGCTGAAAATCTGAACAGCCTAAGAACTGGGGAAGAGTTATTTACACCCTGCCCACTTTTTTCTTAAGGGAGCTAAGTCATAGTTCTCATTTTGTTTCCTCCTCATTAATATATACAAGTAGTACAGAAAGGAGTGAGTGGAACTAGTACACTATAATGAATTCTGTCAGCTAGCATAAAATAAAGGGGGTAGAAGGAACCAAAGTCCCAGGACCAGATTAAGGAGGGAGCAAAAGCTCCTAATTAAGACTTTTGGAAAAACAGATTTAGGAATCCTGGGTACAATAGGGACCAGATTTTGGGAAACACATATTGACTGTGTTTATTTGAGTGGCTAAAACAGAGGACACTCATGGAGGTACCTCAAGAAGAAAGATCCTACTGGGGACAGTCTACACAAAAAACCCCACTAAGGGAAAATCCCTGTGGAAATCAGACCAAGTAAATGGGTGAGCGCTTTAGTGATCTTTCTTCCACCAGCTCTCAAATAACCTTGACTCAGAATCTTTTCACTTGCTTTCTGCCAATATGGTATAGTAGTAGATAAAATGCTGGACTTTGAGTCAAGACCTTTTTTCAAATCCCAGCTCCTCCATTTCTTAGCTTTGTGACAACTGTGAGCAAATCACTTAACTGCACTGAACCTAAATGTTCCCCCAACTATAAAATGCCAATATTGTCATCTGTGACACTATTTCAAAGGCTTATTATCATGGAGTGCTGATAAAATTATACATAAAGAACTTACTTTGTAAACCTCAAAGCTCTATATAACAGGCAGTTAATAAGACAATTTCCAGGACGTAGTAATCATCCAAATGCACCTTCAGCATCATTCTGCTCTAAACTCTCAATGGCACTGCCCAAGTTTCCTTGAAAATTATCATTCTTATCAAACTTGCTCAGATCCCACTATGGAACCGATTCCAGTATTCACATTCAATTTCCCACTCCCCAACTCAGCTACAAATACCTTCAACAAAGCATCAGGGATTCCTTTTCCAAACTTGTCTCCTAATTGCTATGAAACAAAACTGCTCAAGGCCCTCTTGAACAGAAGCTTCACTAATAACTACTGGTCACTCCTACTGATATCACCCTAGAGATAAGGAGGTTTCTCCTTTGAAGGCCAGGAGCCTAGAATTATGAGCCTCTGTCAATGCTAATACCCTCTTTCAACATAGGTTTGAACATGTCAAATTCAAATTCTACTTTTACTAGGGAATGAAGGATTTTGAGAAAATATTCTTATGGGGTCATCAAGTTAGAAGGACACAGTATAGTCACTCAAGTTCAATATATTTTACCCCCTGACTCACCAGGTTACTTCTCTCAGCTACTAGTATTTAAGGTCCTTCTTGATTGAATTCTCATACATCTTCAAGTTTAGGTCACAACTTCTTTCTCTGATTAAGTGCTCTAATCCCTGGATATCATCCCTACCACTTCTTAAATTCCTCTCTTTCATTCCAGACTTTCCAGTCATCTCCTCTATAGCATTCCCATTCAGGAGAAGCTTTGATTCTAGGTTTTCATCCTGGATGGTAGCTGCTTTTTCTTTTTTTTTCCCCTCAGAATGTATTTATTTTTAGTTTTCAACATTCATTTCCACAAGATTTTGAGTTCTAAAATTTTCTCCCCATTTCTGCCTACCCCCCCGACCCCAAGATGGCAAGCATACTGATTACTCCCTACCCCAGTCTGCTCTCTCTTATATCCCCTCCATTCCTCCCTCCATACCCTTCCCCCTTACTTTCTTGTAGGGCAAGAAGGATTTCTATACCCCACTGCCTGTATATCTTATTTCCTGGTTACATGCAAAAACAATTTTTAGGGGCAGCTAGGTGGCGCAGTGAGTAGAGCACCAGCCCTGGAGTCAGAAGGACCTGAGTTCGGATCCTGCTTCAGACACTTAACACCAAAACAAACACCTAGCCGTGTAACCTTGGGCAAGTTACTTAACCCCAACTGCCCTCCCAAAAAGCAAAAAACAAAACAAAAACAAAAACAATTTTTAACATTTGTTTTTAAAACTCCTGAGCTCCAGATTCTCTCCCTTCTTCCCTCCTCATCCCCCCAATTGAGAAGAAAAGCAATTCAATATAGGTTATATATGTGTATTTATGCAAAAGATTTCCATAGCAGTCATATTGTGAAAGACATACTAGATTTCTCTCCATCCTATGCCACCCCCCATTTATCCTGCCTCCTCTGGTCAGTATTTTCTCCTTTGACCCTGTCCCTTCCAAAAGTGTTTGCTTCTGATGACCCCCTCCCCAATTTGGTCTCCCCTCTATCATCTTCCCCTCTTGTCCCCCTCCCCCCTACTTTCTGTAAGGTAAGACACCCAATAGAGCATGTTTGTTATTCCCTCCTTAAGCCAAGTCCAGTGAAAGTAAAGTTGTCTCATTCCCTTTAAGCCCCCTGCTCTTCCTCTTCATTGTAACAACTTTCTCTTGCCTCTTTTATGAGAGATAATATACTGTTCTATCTTTCCCTTTCTCCTTCTCTCAATATATTCCTCTCTCACCTCTTAATTTTATTGTTTAGATATCATCCCTTCACATTCAACTCACCTTGTGACCTCTGTCTATGTATACATATACACACATATATACACCTATACATGTATACATACATACATATATGTATGTATGTATGTATGTATGTATGTATGTATGTATGTATGTATATAACCTCCAACTATCCTAAGACTGAGAAAAGTCTTAAGAGTTACAAGTATCATCTTTCCATGTAGGAATGTAATTAGTTCAACTTTAATAAGTTTCTTATGATTTCTCTTTCCTGCTTATCTTATCATGCTTCTCTTGCTTCTTGTATTTGAAAGTTAAATTTTCTGTTCAGCTCTGGTCTTTTCATCAAGAATGCTTGAAAATTCTCTGTTTCATTGAATGTCCATATTTTCCCCTGAAGCATATACTCAGTTTTGCTGGGTAGGTGATTCTTGGTTTTAATCCTAGCTCCTTTAACCTCTGGAATTTCATTTTCCAAGCCCTTCAATCCCTTAATGTGTTATCTTGAATGTGTTTCCACAATACTCAAATTGTTTCTTCTTGACTGCTTGTAATATTTTCTCCTTGTGTTATCCTGAATGTGTTTCCACAATACTCAAATTGTTTCTTCTTGACTGCTTGTAATATTTTCTCCTTGACCTGGGAACTCTGGAATTTGGCTATAATATTCCTAGGAGTTTTCTTTTGGGGAATATTTTTCAAGAGGCAGTTGGTGGGTTCTTTCAATTTCCATTTTACCCTCTGGTTCTAGAATATCAGGACAGTTTTCCTTGATAATTTCTTGAAAGATGATGTCTAGGCTCTTTATTATTTTTTTTTTTTGATCATGGCTTTCAGATAGTCCAATAATTTTTAAAATGATCTATCCTGGATCTATTTTCTAGGTCAATGGCTCTTCCAATGAGATATTTCACATTATCTTTTTTTTTATTCTTTTGGATCTGTTTTATAATATCTTGATTTCTCATAAAGTCATTAGCTTCCATTTTCTCCATTCTAATTTTGAAGGAATTATTTTCTTCAGTGAGCTTTTGCACTTCCTTTTCTATCTGGCCAATTCTGCTTTTTAAGGCATTCTTCTCCTCATTGGCTTTCTGAACCACTTTTGGCATTTGAGTTGATCTATTTTTTAAGGTGTTATTTTCTCTAGTTTTTTGGGGGTCTCCTTTAGCAAGCTGTTGACTCATTCTTCATGATTTTCTTGCATCACTCTCATTTCTCTTCCCAGTTTTTCCTTTACTTCTCTTATTTGATTTCAAAATCCTTTTTGAGTTCCTCCATGGCCTGTGACCAATTCATATTTTTCTTGGAGGCTTTTGATGCAATAGTTTTGACTTTGTTGTCTTCTTCTGGTTCTATAATTTTATCTTCTTTGTCGCCAAAGAACAATTTCTATAGTCTGGTTTCTTTTCCTCTGTTTGCTCATTTTCTCAGCCAATTACTTGGCTTTTGAGCTCTTTGCCATGGTAAAACTCTGCTTTCAGAGTGGAGAGTGCTGTGTCCCAAATTTCTGGGGTTTTGAGCAGCTGTTGTCAGGGCTACTTCTAGGTACCTGCCTCAGAACTGTGAGGAGATTCCCTCTCCACAGCCACCATAAGCTCTGAAACATCAGCACTCCTCCTTACCCCAGGACTGCCACCCAAGACTATGACCCAGATTCAAGCATGGCAAAGCAAGAGAATCCTGCCTCAGTGCCAGCAAAGAGATTGCTACAATTGCCCTCTGATCAGCTGCTTGGCCCCCCACCATCTGTGGACCTGGAGCTCTGGAAGCAGCCACCACTGCTGCCTCTACTGCTGCAGCTACCACCCCCACCACTACTACCCCCACCACCCTGGGTCTCTCACCCAGGTCCAACAGAGTTTTCCCACTGACCTTTTACTTTCTCTTTGGTGTTTGTGGGTTGAGAAGGCTGGAAAATGCCACAGCTGCCAGTGATTCAATCCCCTGAGGTCTGCTCTGGTCAGTCTGTGTCACTGGTCTGTGCTGGTGTGGGCCACCTGGGACTGTGCTCTGCTCCAGCTTGGTGTGACAGATCTTTCCTTTCAGCCTACCAGGCTGACTTCAGCTAGAGATGTATTTCATTCTGTCACTTTGTGGGTTCTGTAGCTCTAAAATTTGTTTAGTCATTTCTTACAGGTGTTGAAGGTAAATGAGGAATGAGCTTAAGCAAGTTCCTGCTTTTCCTCTGCCATCTTTGCTCTACTCTCCCCACTGCCCCTCCCCCCCCACTGGGTAGCTGCCTCTTCAGACCATTATTTTAGAAAAACTGCAGTCATGTTTCATTTCATGTCCTCCCTCTCCAGCCACCTTCTCTACAGCATCTTCTCACCACCTTACCTACCCTCTTCAACATCCACTCACAATTCTGGAACCACTAACCATGATCAAATAAATGATGCCATTGTTTGGGATAAGGTAGTTCAATATAATACCCACTCACCCATCCTAATAACTTCTCCTGGACCAAAGTGCCCCTGATGTTTCCCTTATAAGAATACAAGCTATCTCAAACAAGTATAAATTATTAACAACCATGTGAAAATGCCCCAAATCACTAATAATATGAGAAATGCAAATTAAAACAACCTTGAAGTTTTACCTTACACCCAGAAAAAATGGCAAAGATGACCAAAGAAGGAGCAGTCAATGTTGTAGGGGTTGTGGGAAGACAGGAATACTTGTGCATTATTGGTGTAACTATGAATTAATATAACCATTCTGGAAAGCAGTTTGGAATTATACCCCAAAGATCCATGAATACCAAAATATTTATAGCAGCATTTTTTTTGTGGTAGTAAAGAATCAGAAACAAAGTAGGTTCTCATTGACTAGGGAATAGCTAAATAAATTGTAACATATGACTGTAACAGAATATTACTGTGCTATAAGAAATACAGAATGTGAATACAAAGAAATAAAGACTTACATGAACTGATACAAAATGAAGGAGGCAGAGCCAAGAAAATATACAAATAACATAAACAGAAAGAGCAACAATAAAACAATTGACAGGCAATGTTGGAAATAGAGAATAAAAAAAGCCTGGCCCCAAAAAAGAGATCAAAGAAGACCACTTCCACCATTGCTTTGCAGATGTGGGGAGTCCAAAGTGTGGAATACTGTATATATCTTCAGATTTTTTTCAATGTATTGTTTGGTTTCTTCCTGTTTTTTAAAAAGATTCTTTGTCACAAAGGACGGCTCTCAGGAAGGGACAGGAAGAGAGATGCAGGAGAAAACAAGAGACACTCACCCAATTTCTGCTTGTCCTTCTCCTTCTCTTCCCTCTCCCCTTTTCCTTCCTTATCACCCCTTATCCCCCTTTCCTTTAGCATCTCTGGCAATACTCACAATCCTTCAATGGAAGCCTTCATTCTTCTGGTCTCAAGGAATCTGCATTGTACATATTGTACATACACACTGTATATAAAAGATTGTATATATTCTTTCCTGCCCTACAACTATTGGTTCAATAGCAATTAGCATCAATCATCCTCGTGTATCTATCCATAAGCTATCTATGGTCTAGGCAAAAGAGGGCCTAATTACAATAAAAATATCTGGGGAGGAATATTGTTTACAAAAAAACCCACTTCTTTTCAAAATTCATTAATTCAGTATCTGTAAGAATAGAATTTAGAATGCATAGACATCATTTACTAATAAAAAAATTTGCTAAACAAATGCAGGGTAAACAAAATTCCATTATAAAACAAGTTTCTTATAGGGTCTTTAACCAGGTGTTCTATTACATAAGCATATACTGATTGTGTTTTCATGAAAGCAGGTCCAGCAAGCCAGCCCTGAACTTCACAACTAACTAGGTCAATAATAATAATAATAATGGCTCACATTTCTATAACTTTTCACTGTTTATAAGCTGCTCTCTTCCTTATAATGACACTGAATGCTAGATGGTGTGACCTTAACCTCATTTTCTGACCATAATACAATAAAAATTACATTCACTAAAGGACCTTTGAAGCACAGATTAAAACTTAATTGCAATCTAAATAACCTAATCCTAAAGAATGAGAGGGTTAAAGAATAAATCACAGAAGAAGTCAATAATTTAATTAAAGCAAATTACTACAATAAGACAACACATCAAAATTTGTGAGATGCAGCCAAAGTAGTACTTGGGGAAACTTTATACCTCTAAATGCTTATATCATTAAAAGAGACAAAGAGCAGGTCACTGAACTAGAAAGTACATTTCTTTTTAAAGCAATTTGGGTTAAGTAACTTGCTCAAGGTTACATGGCTAGTTATATTTATGTGTGAGTGCTCATTTTCCGAGACCAAAACCAATCCTGGGTCCTCCCAACTCTTGTGGACCAGCGCTCTTACTCACTGCATAGAAAGTACATTTTAAAAAAACCTAGAAAAACGACAAATTTAAAACCTCCAATTAACCACCAAAATAGAAATCCTGAAAAAACAATGGAAAGATTAATAAAACTGAAAGAAAAAAATCATTAAATAAATAAAACTAGGGGATGATTTTATTTAAAAAAATAATAAACCACTGGCTAAGCATCAATATCAAAAATGAAAAGGGTGAATTTACAACCAATGAAGATGAAATAAAAGAATTACTAGGAGCTACTTTGTCCAACAGCATGCCAATAAAACGGACAATTTAAATTAAATAACTAAATATCTGTAAAAATATAAATTACCTATATTAACAGAAAACATGATTTGTTTTATTTTTTAAAATTTATTTATTTACTTTTAGTTTACAACATTCCATTCCAAAATCCCTTGAGTTTCAAATTTTCTCCACCTCCCCTCCTCTTCCCTTCCACCCCATGGCGGCATGCAATCAGATATAGGTTCTAAAAATACCTTCACATTAAACATTAGTCAAGTTGTAAAGAAGAATTATAACCAATGGAATGAAACAAGAAAGAAGAAACAAAACAAAAAAGAGAGAGCAATAGAAAAACAGAATATTTTTAAAACCCCATGTTAGAAAAAGAAATTGAACAAGTCATAAATGAGCTCCAAAGGAAAGACAAAAAACAGGACCAGATGGATTTACAAGCAAATTTTTTTTTTTTTTGGCCTTTTGGAGGGCAAATTGGGGTTAAGTAACTTGCCCAAGGTCACACAGCTAGGTTTTTTTTGTTTGTGTGTGCGTTAAGTGTCTGAGGCCGGAACCGAACTCAGGTCCTTCTGACTCCAGGGCCGACGCTCTACTCACTGCGCCACCTAGCCGCCCCTACAAGCAAATTCTACCAAACATTAAAAGAACAATTAATTCCAACACAAAATAAACTGTCTGAAAAAAAAAAACAGGTAATGAAGGAGTCCTACTAAATTCCTTCTATGATACGAATATGGTCTTGATACCTAAAACCAGGGAGAGCCAAAACAGAGAAAGATATTGGAGCTACAAAGACAAACATTGAAGCCATCCTGATCCTCAAGGAGCTTATGTCCTATAGGGAAACAACACATGTCCAGATAAGTAGATACCATATATACAAAGTAGATCCAAGAGAGGAGGGCACAAACATGCAGGAAAGTCAGGCAAGGCCATGCATGGGGAAGGGTACTGATGGTTCCTTTAAAGGAGATAGGGGGATAATAAGAGGAGGAGGTGAGAAGAAGTGGCTTTGCCAAAACAGAGACAACCTGTGTAAGTGTTATAGACATCAGAAATGGAGCACAGAGCATGTGATGGGGAGGAATGGGAGATGAGGTGATTTAGTAAAATAGGTTGGTTTCACTGGAAAGGGCTTTAATTGCCAAATATAGTAGTTTTTATTTTATTCTTGAGGAAGGAAGGACAGGAATTGATATGGATTTACTTGAGGACTGTCATGTTAACACCTTTTTTGAGGATGATTAGGAAGGATAAAGTACTTGCAGCCAGCAAGTAATTTAAGAAGCTTTTGCATTATTCCAAGGGTGAGTGCTGAGAGCCTGAAGGAGGGTAGAGGATGTGTGAGTGTAAAGTAGAGGGCATGTAATCAACAAGGTACAACACCAAGGCTTGCTACCTGGCCTGATATTTGGGGAGGGAAAGTGAAGAATAGAGAAAAATGACTGAAGTTATAAACCTAAGTTGATTGGAAGGATGGTAGTTTGCTCAACAGAAATAGGTGACTTAGGAGGAGAAGCTGGTTTTGAGGGGAGGGAAAGATACCAAGTTCTACTTTAGATACGCAGACTTAGAAATGCTTATGGGACATCCAGTTGGATATGTTCAAAAGGCAGCTGGTGGTATGTTACTGGAGTTCAAGAGAGAGACTAGAGCTGGATAGGGAACTCTCTGGGAGTTATCTAGATAAAGATTACCATTGACCTTGGTGGTCTCCCTCATCCACATATCATCATGCAGTGGGTGCATTTAGGCTCCTTGGCTACGTCTTCAAGGAAGTATCTAATAACCAACTGTACCTCAAGAAGACTAAGGTTGCGATTAATGGATAGGTCAAGAAGAATGAATGATAAATCATTTATTAAACACTTACTGTGTACCAGGGACTCTACTAAGCACCAGGGATACAAAGATAAGCAAAATAAGCAATATCTTTCACATAGTATAGGTACTTTTAAAACTCTTGAATGAATTAAGTTAATTCTGCCTAAAATTTCTCCCCAAAATATTATGCTAGTTTTCTAAATGTTTTAGATTCTCTCAGGATTTTCTACAGTCCTCTTTCTGAGATTCCACTGTCACCTAGTTCTGGAATGGAGCTGGCTTTCTCTTTTTCCTAGCTCTTCCTAATCTCTCCTTTGCAGCCCAGTTTATTGAACAGTTTCCTAGGTTTGCATCCTAAGACACCACTAAAAGTCTCAGTATCTCGTCTCCTCCTTCTCCAACACTCGGAACATGAGCCAGTTGTGCTACCATCACCAGGAAAGTTCTGTTGCTCTTTAGCAGGAGTGGCAGCAAAAAGCAAGGTGAGAATAAGCAGGTAAAAGACTGACAGTTTGCTGAAGCTGGCAGGTCAGTGTTGTGAACACCCAACAGGGAAGGAACTCTTCCATGTCTACACTCCCCAGATGCCCAACACAGAGCTAAGTAAAAGGATGAATTATCCTTGTTAGATGAGAGGGTGGGCAAAGAAGCACCTTCTTTAGAGGTGCTATTCCTTCGCTGTCACCATGTCCTTTGAAAAAACTTGGACCAAACATTTGTCATTCTTTCTATAATAACACTTTAAAACTCTCTGAACAATAAAAATTCCAAAATAAATTACTTTCCTTAAATTTTTTAAGTTTTGTCTTCTATTAATGGAAGATCATTTGGAAAGGTATCTTTTACAAAACACAGGGGATCTTCTGAAGTCCATTCAATTAAGATGAATACTACACATAATGAATAATGCTCACTGACTTGTCTCCCATTCTTCCCAGAACTAAAAGCTATGAGGACTCTGCCTCTGATTCACAATGCAGTGTGGCATTGAGAAGAGAGCAATGGACTTTAAGCGGGGAGAAAGCTAGGTTCAATTCTGGCTATCTGGCAGTAGTTATCAGAACCACCAATATACCCTGAATTCAGAGACCATCATTCCCATGGAAAGCATATTTGAAACTTTAGGTAGAGATTCTGACTGTTAGACTGGTAGACTTTAGGTAGAGATTCTGACTGTTAGATTAGACTGTTCACAGGGTTGGGGGTTGGGGGACTGAAAGGGAAGATATTTCTCAAGAGTGCCCCTCAATTTCCCACTCTTGGCTATTTATAAAAAGCTGCAATAGACATTTCACATGAAAACAGTCCCTCCATCTTTCAGATTACCACATTGTGTGTATACATAATGGCAGGGTATACTAGTGGTGTAATCAGCTCCCATGGTTTCAATTATCATCTCTATAATTCTCAGATCTCCTTATCCAGCCTTAACCTCTTTCCCAACCTCCAACTGCCTACTAAATACCTTAAACTTAACATGTCTGAACATGGAACTAATTAGCTCTGCCCTCATACCCTCTCCTCTTCCTAACTCCCTATCACTGACAAGGATGCCATCCTCCTCTCAGACACCTCAGGCTCTCAACCTGTACAGAATGCTCCATTTGGCTTTTAAAGCCCTTCCTCAGCTGGTCTCCTTCTACACCTTTCTGGTCTTCTGACACTTCACTCCCCTCCACACACTCTAAGATCCAATGACAATGACGTCTTTGCTGCTCCTCCCATACAACATTCCATCTCTTGCCTCGAAGCATTTTCACTGACTGTACTTCGTGCCTGAGATTTTCTCCCTCCTCATCTTTATATCGTCTCCCAGCTCCCTTCAAGATTTAACTACAATCCCACCTAATGCAAGGAACCTTTCTCTGTCCTTCATCTTAGCGCCTTTCCTCTAATTTATCCCATACATATCTTATTTGTGCATAGTTATCTGCAGCTTGTCTCCCCGATTAGACTGTGAGCTCTTTGATAGCAAGGACTATATCTTTTGTCCTTCTGTGTTCCCCCAGTCTTAGTAGAATGTTCAGCATACAGTTTTGTTGTTCAGTCTTGTCAGTTGTATCCAGACTCTTTGTGACCCCATTTGGGGTTTTCTTGGCAGAGAAACTGGAATGATTTGCCATTTCCTTCTCCAGCTCATTTTACAGATGAGGCCAGATCTGAACTCATGAAGATGAGTCTTCCTGACTCCAGGCCCAGTGCTCTATCTACTCTGCCACC
The DNA here is from genome assembly GCA_011680675.1 of Gymnobelideus leadbeateri. Classification (NCBI taxonomy): domain Eukaryota; kingdom Metazoa; phylum Chordata; class Mammalia; order Diprotodontia; family Petauridae; genus Gymnobelideus; species Gymnobelideus leadbeateri. The sequence goes on from WOXC01004275.1 coordinate 266,430, forward strand.
TAGTAGCTCCAGCATGAATTCTAGCTAAATAAATGAATGAAAAGTGACCTCAGAATTTTAAGACTAGAGTTGAAGGAGGCCTTAGAAATAATTTCCAAGCCCACACATTATGGAGTTGTAAAGTCTAAGACCAACCAAGTAGTAAGCAGTGGAGGCAGCACTAGAAAGCTGGGTCTCTGACTCCTGGACCAAAATTCTTCCTGTGGCACCCCACAAGCTTAATCGTTGAACAGGTTAACAAACCAACAGTACAGAAAGTCAAATGGTGCAAAAGGGAGTTTCCCATAGCTAGGAACAAATGGGACTAAGAAACCTAGGCCTAACTAGACCTCAGGAAGTCTGGGGTTTAAATGATTCTGAGGACAAGGCAGAGACTTGCTTCTTCCTTCCCTTTATCCCTGAAAAGTATAATCAGCCCCAGCTGGTAATGTATGTGGGCAACAGGGGGAAGGAATCCATGTGCTATGGCTCCTGCACCTCAGTCAGAGTGAGCACAGGCGGTGGAGAATGCAACTGTTTATTTGGAATGGCTGTGCCCCTCCTCTGCGCTGGTTCAAGCGGTCAGATGTGTCTAAGCCCATTAGCAAAATCTGATGGGGATGTCACTTTGTTTGGGGAGAGGGCTCCTCCAGTTTAAAAGCAGCTGTTCTGCAATGTCCCCAGATGCCCGGTGGGCACTGGCTGTCAATCTCCTTTACCAAAGGTTGGGGGGTGAAGCAAGGTCAGGAGGAGTTATGAACCCTGGCATGTTGTGAAATGCGCTTCCTCCACCACTCCGAAGCCCAAGAAAGATGGAACTTGTCATGTGCTCAGCAGCACAAAGGGCCTACCCCCCTAGGGGGCTACTTGGGAGGCACCATCTTTCTATCCCTGTCAGGAGAGGGGGAAATTCAAATGCTGCTTTGCCCCAGATTGATAGGTTTTGGCAAAAGGATTCAAAGTCAGTGATGATGATGACTGAAAGGCTCACATACTGCTAAAATGTTACATCACCATCCACCTAGCACTTATGCAGCACTTTCCATTCCCCAAACTATTCTCCCCCAACAGCCCTGCAAGGGCTGCCAGCACAAGGATTATGATGTCATTGTGTAACAGACCTGAGACTGAGAAAGGTGAACCAGCTCACGTGTGGCTAAACACCTGCTACATGGCAGAGCCAGGCCTCTAGCCTGGGCCTTCTGACACCCAGCGCTTCTCTCTTTACGACACTGCACAGCTCCTCTAGATAATGGCCTAAACCTTAAGGAGCCTCAGAGCTTTGTGCATCAACTTTTGTATAAAGAATGAGAAAGACCCCTTACTCCGCCATTAACACTAGGTCACCAGCTCCACTCACCCACTTGGTGCCTCAGTTGGTTTCCCTGCCATCTTTAATTTTGCTTAAACCAGGGGTGGGGAACCTGGGGCCTTAGGTTCACCTGTGGCCCTCTAGGTTCTCAAGTGTAGCCCTTTGACTGAATCCAAACTTCACAGAACAGATCTGTTCTGGGAGAGAACAAATCTGTAAAGTTTGGATTTAGTGAAAGGGCTGTACTCGAGGACCTAGAGGGCCACAGGTTCCCCGCCCTTGGCTTAAACCATAGACAGTAGCACCTGTTTCAAAGTGCTCTAATCTCTTCAAAGACAACTGTAAGGAGTAATTCTTATCAATAAACCAAACCACAAGACACCTTCTGCCCAAACATCTCTCTAAACCCACTGGGCACTGGGACAGTCCAGTAACATGAGAAATTCAAGATCAAAATCCAGGGCCTGCCCTTGAGCAGAAGGAGCATGGAGGCAGAACACGAGGTCCTGAAGAAGCCCTTGGTTCATGCATGTCACATGTTCAGAATCTTCAGATCTTCCCATTCCAAACTTCATTTAAAAAGCATTCATGCAATAGTCAGAGGCTTATGTCTGGGAAAGTGGGAACCAATATTCTATTTTATTTTATTTTGCTCCTTATCCCATGTCTTTGAAATGAAACTTGCTTTTCCCCTTCTTGTGTCACTAGAATTGGGGCTCAGAGGACTAAAACTCTGAGTAGGGCTAAGAGGAAGGGAAATTCCATAGGATTCTGGGGCTCGAAGGGCTATTAGATATTATCTAGTCCAATATCTACACTGAGGCCCAAGAGCATTAATGTGTGAATTGCTCCAAGTCATACAACTAGTTAGCAGCAAAGCTGAGATGAGAACCAAGGCCTTCTGATTCTTACACACTGTTTTTCCCATTACATTGTCCTCTTTCCTCAAATCAAACTGAAATGAACTCACAAATACAACCTAGATCAGTAACACATGAAGATGCTGGAGCTGAATCATTTCATTTTCTTGGTATTTCAATACACCTCCCTTATTAACCAAGCTGGGACAACTTCAATCACTGGGGTGTCTGCAATATTACTAAGTGATTCATCCTCTTCACTCCACCCAAATTTCATTATAAAAGACAGTTTAGAATAAAGTGGAAAACAAAACTGAATACTCTTTTTGTAAAATGAGTTATGGAAATAAGGGGTCATTCAGTAACCAATGATACCTGGAAAACACTTGCTGCCCCCAGTGGTAATGAGTAAAAAGGTTGAGGGGAATGGGTAGAAAGTAGGAGGGAACCTCTGGAGCCCCTTCCAACCTAAGAGTCTGTGAGTCTAAGGACTGTGGTGCCCACTAAGGTCACGACTCCTCTGCTCTGCCAGGAGTACTGTGTCCTCTTAAAGACAGCACATCAGCCTATGGCATCCCTGTTGCTTTTGTGGCCAGAGGGGAATATAGGGGACATAAAGAAACAAAACTGGACAAAGACAATAACTAACTTAGCACAGGCCTTAGTGATATAACCTGCTAAGTCCTGACATTTCTCAGGAGCAGAGCATTAATCACTGCTTGTATTCTTTTAGGCTATCATTATTCATTCATTGACAAAAGCAAGCTATTACTGTTATACCTGTTGAATAACTACTAGGTAGCGCCTACATCATAGGGTTATTGTGAGGACCAAATGAGATGTTTGTAAAGTGCTTAGCACAGAGCCTGGAACACAGCAGGTATGTGATACTTCTTCCCTTTCCCTACGTGCAAAAATTCTGTGCAAGCAGCCATGAAGATATCACTGTTGACCCTCATGGAAATTATTATCTAACACAGAAGACAATCCACACACAACAACAACTTTTAATACAAAGTGTGACCTCAAAGTGAAAGAGGGGGTATAAGCTACTACTGGAGTTTAGGAGAGGGAAAAATCACTTCCACTCGTGCCACACACAATTTATCACATATGGCATGAATACCATCACTGTGGCTTCCCCAACACTAGGGAAGGAAGCAAATCCCAAAGCCTCCTAAGGAATACAGGCCACTGAACAAGTGAGATTTTTCTAATGGTCCAGCTAAACTGAGTATCTTGGTAATGTTCAGGGTTTGCTCTTATATTTTTGCCACTTTTATGAAAAGAACCTGCATTTCAGCTGTATATGGGATGGTGTGCAGGTAAGGCAGAAGAAAAGTAAAGATGGTCTCTACCAATCAAATAATTCTATGTGGAATGGGTAAGGACTTCCTGACGGAGATAAAGTGATAAGGAAGAACTTACCCAAAGCATGCTGAAAGGATGGAAGGAAATGGGATAGCAGCTCAGACTGCGAGGCTGCAATGTTTTTTGTGGTCCTGTTAGTGCACAGTTGGGAGCAACACAAAATGAGACCTGTGGGAGTCGGTGACTAAACGGACAAAATAAGACAGAGAAGGAATCTGCTCTTCCGATAAAGCTCTTTCTTGGGGAAGAAAGGGAGGATGAAGAAGAAAAGACTAACCTTCAGGGCAGGAATCTCCACACTGTCACCAAGGTTGACTGAACCTGAAAGGATTGTCCCCGTCATCACCGTGCCTTGACCTTTAATGGAGAAACAGTGGTCCACAGCCATGAGGAAAGGTCCTGAAGGGTCTCTGGTCGGGATGGAAGCCTGTGCCTTCAGGATCTAGAACACAGACAAGGACATTACTACCCTGTAATTAAATATCCCCCAAAACATGGAGGCCGGAAGAGGATGCTAAATCAAAAACGTGCCTCATGAGTCATTCCAGCTAAGGAGAAGCCTGGAGGTGACAGGAAAGGACTAGAAGAAGCTATCCACAGAATCTATGACCTCTGTACTTGGTAATGAGGAAAGGGAAGTGGAGTTTCCAGGCACTTCCTGAACATTTCTACAAATCTCTCCCCCAAAATAAGGGCCTGCTCTTTAGTGCACACTAAAATTTTTCCCAGTTTAAGCCCTGTGCTTGTCATTTTTTCCCTTTTCTTTCAAACTCACTCTGTTTATTTTGGGGTGACTGCAGACTGAACAGCTCAACATTCTGTATGCTGTGTATGGCAGTTGGGATGCTGTCAATGCTAATTACCAACAAATAAACAATAGCATATTTATTATTCCTTTTATTCTGTGACTTTCTGATTTCAGGAGGGAATAAGTTGTCAAAAAAGAATTTTGCAAAGCAATGTTCCAAAGTCTTAGTCTTATGATAACAATTCTTTTGGAAAAAGACTTCAGAATTCAAAACAGGCTTTGGCCCAAGATTTATGTAGAAATTTCTTGGAGGAATATACTAATATCTTTCATAGCAGCATTTTTGTGGATCCTTTCTTCACAAAAACAACAACTGTCTCGTGCTCCCAGACGAGTGCTCTCTGGGACTAATAAAAAGTAACAAAAGCCTTACACATAAAATGTTTGTTTTGCTAAGTCAGCAAGATCAGCAAACTCTAAATCATTAGGAACTGTGGCACTGTACTGGGCCAGAGCAGGGGGTCATTTGCTTCAAGAGACCCAGGTAGAAGTCTTAGGACAAGGCTCTTGTGAAGAGAGACCCTGAAGAGACCGTAATTGCCAGACAAGTCACAGCTCTCTGTTACATGAGTGCAATGGGCCCACTTCCATTATTAGGCTCCATCATTACAGTTCCCTCCAGCTAACAGCACTAAGCATGGAGTCAGACATCCCCAAAGTCTCCAGAGGGAGACAGAACCTTCAGACCAAACTCCCTTGTGCTGCTTGGAATGTGGCTCAAGGGACAGTCAAAGAAATTAGCATGATTGTTGCTGTTAACGCAAAGAATGTTTTATAACTGATAAAGCCCTTTCAGATTCATTCTCTCATCCAGTACTTCTGTAACCCCAACAGCACAAATATTATTATCCCCACTCTACAAGTAAGAAAACTGAGGCTCAAGGGGCGGCTAGGTGGCGCAGTGAGTAGAGCGTTGGCCCTGGAGTCAGAAGGACCTGAGTTCGGATCCGACCTCAGACACTTAATGCACTCACAAACAAAAACCTAGCCGTGTGACCTTGGGCAAGTTACTTAATCCCAATTGCCCTCAAAAAAAAAAAAAAAAAAAAGAAAGAAAACTGAGGCTCAGAGATGTCACTCAATTTGCCCAAAGTCATGCAACTGGTAAGCAGAGTGCCAGGGCGAGAATACAAGAATCCTAATCTCAGGGACACATACTTGTTTAGCATCATTCTTATTTTCTCTCTAGACCTTTCCTTGTTCTTTGTTACTCCTCTCTCTTCTTTCTCCCTCTGATTCCCCCCCCCCCCGGCTTTTTTTTTCTAATTCCTTGGTGTTTTGGTAAATTCCACAAGAAGTATTTGCCTCAAAAAGGAAGAGAAAGAGATGGGCTCCTGAGAAGTCAAGCAAGCAAAAGAAGAGGGAAGGGTCAGGGAATGGGCCAAGGAGTGAGAAGTAGTAAATAACCTCCACCCTGCAGGGGCCCTCAGAAGCTTGGCTTCTCCTCCTTGTTTCCCAAACAAGTCAAAGCAGCACACAAAGAAGGTGAGTTGAAGAAAAAGCATTAAAGAAAAAGAACTAGGGAGACTGCTGTCTAACTCTTCCCTAAAAGCATAACCCACCTTCAGTCCAACTGTAAGCAGCATCTCAAAGGAAATTTAGAGGCAGAGAAATAAGAGACATTAGAAAAATGCAGTACATTAATGCCCTGCTGTGCCTTCTCAATAAGATGAAAATGGAAGGAGTACTCTCCCGCACCCCCTTAGCTAGAAAAGGACACTGTCTGAAGAGTTTAAACAATTCATAAACACTGACTGTAAAATCCCCTTGGACTCCTGCAGCTGAAAACTGAGACTGCCACCACCGACGACTGCCTGGTTTGTTATTGTAGGAGGGCTCATGAGCCCTGGATGGGATGCCCTGTTCTGTTATCCCAGGCCTGCTGGCTTATTATTTCTGGGCAGTTCTCAGCAGTTGGTGGATGCGGGATCAGGAGCTCGGAGGCAGCCACAATGACCTAATCCCAACAGGGAGTTCAGCATCAGTGGGCTACTCATGCTGCTTTGTTATTGTAGGCTGCTCTTGAACATTGGAGTGGAAGTAGATTTTGTTGTCATGATTTGGGGATGTTGTAGGGGTGGTGTTTGAGTTATTCTTTAGAAGTTTAAAAACAGGTAAGAAAAATGGTCTGTTTTAAAGTTATAGGCAGAATGAAGTTTAGAATGAAGTGCTAATCACATGAACTCATGGAGGTTAGTGCTATGACAGGAAATCCTAAAAGAATGAGCACTGAATGAATGGTAACATATTTTTGCTGAATATACCTCAATTAATTCAGAAATGCCCTGTGGAGTCTCAGTTTCTGGGGCCTCTGGTCCACCAGGCTTGGCTGCAACAGGAATAATGGGTGAACCTCGGAACCTGGAAGAGAAAAACACTAGTCTAGAATGAAGATCCATGAAGGTCCATCAGAGTCCTAAATATATTGCACGTTTCTCTTGAGACTGACTTCAAATTCACAATGTTTTGTTCAACTGCTGATTAATAGACAGATCAATTCTCAGGTTTCAATTTTGATTAAGACTACCAAGGATCCTTCCCTTTTCTACTCTTAGTCTCCAGTCAAGATGATTCAGGAAGCTAGCAAGAGTTCCTTGATCTTGCAGGAGAAGATTTTTGGAATATTTACTCTTAGCCCTAGTACCTCTTTCTTAAGCCTCTACTTCACCTTCATCTTCAGCACCTTCAGCACCACCACCACCACCACCATCACCATCACCACCACCATCATCTTAATGCAGTCCTAAAATGTCCATTGCAGGCAGTATGGGGTCAAGTGCTACAAAATACATTTAAGACTGGTTTTTGTCCTCTGAAAGCTTATAATTTGTGATGGATGTATTGGTCGAAACAAAGAAAAACAAGTCATAAGACCTAAAGATTAAACTATGTCAAAACATAGAAAAAAGAAATGGCAAAATTCTTGACATCATATGAACACGCACATATCAAAGCAACATACATTTTTGGAGTAGAGCATGAGGAGACCATCTTGACAATGATATGTTCTAAGTGAGGCAAGATCAGTTCCTTCCCTTTAATCAGTCCAGAATTTAGGCCCTGAGATTTAGCACTCACATTAACACATGTGGGCCTTAAGAGACCAATAAAACCAGTCAAGAAATCAAAGTACTAGCCCTTAGATGTTTTAATTCCAATACTAATAGAACTTTAAACTGAAATATTAACTAAAATTAATTTGATTTAAAAATCAGTCATGAGAATAATAGGGATCAGGACAGGACCAGTGATGCCATTAGAATAATAAACTCCCAAAAGAAATGACTCCTACCAATGAAGTTGCAGAGAGGCACCTGGGGCACCAATTCTCCTTGCCAAGACAAGAACATGGAGGGCTCTGCTGGTAATTATTTAACAAAGAGCTCCCCAAAAAGGCACACTGTGACACGTCATCTGCATGAATACCATTTTCTCCATCCCTTTCTTAAGTCTAGACATTCTATGAAACAATCCAAGTCAAACTGCTGATAGGATTACTGACCAAGCAGTCAATGGAAGATGGTTCCAGCACACCTGGTAGGAAGCAAAACCAGAATCCAACTGGCTCTCTGGGCATCACATACATAAAGCTCCCTTGGAATAGGCTACATACTGACTAGATTTTAAAATGTAATGTTACCCAGGTTTTGTTGCATTTTTACTCATTTTATTAAATATTTTCCAATTACATTTCAACCTGGTTCTGGCAAGGAGTAGTACATCATCACCCTCCATCATGCTACCTGTCAATGATAATAATGAGAGATAAAGCCTGAACTACACTTCACTGGCATAGGAAACTCCTGGGTGAGCCACCCCCTGGACCAAACTAGGGTAGCAGTGGCCTATGGCACTTTGGGGCTAGGTGACATCCCCAGGTATACACTGTCCATTTGCTGAATCAAGGTTTTCCTGTTTCTGAAAAGGACTGAGCTCTCTGTCCACAATACTACACTGCCTCTGTAATGCGAATGGCCTTCTTACCTCTGAAGGGACTCCAACACATTAACTCACTGGATCCTCACACAACCCTATAAGTAACTGAGTATGTTAAATTTTCCTATGACACCTGGGAGGAAAGTGAGGTGCAAAGAGACTGAATGACTTAAGCACTGGCACAAACAGGGCTGAGGCTCCCACAATCCTGTCACCTGATCGAGGTAGGCAACACTACATAGCACCATTCTACTGTTATTAGCAAAAGGTCTACAGAATAATTTTTTTTTTTGCTTTTTTTGGAGGAGAGAAGGTAGGGCAATTGGGGCTGACTTGCCCAAGGTCACAGGGCTAGTTTTGTGAAGTCTACAGAATAATTAAGGCAGTTCAATACATGTATTAGTGGCTCAGTATTTCAAAGGGAAAATGTTATTATGATCTCTCTTAAAGAGACCACAGTAAATTCATGCCAAATTATCTAAGAGAAACTCCAATGAAACTGGGTTTAAATTAGTATATGAAGCTCCAGGGTGGCCAGGGGAGACAGAGGGAAGAAAGAGTTTACAATTTGACCTGTGGAAGTGCCAGAAGGTATAACTGGTCATAGGATTTCTATTCCAAAGAAGCCTTGAGGAAGCTGTGTGTCAGAGAAGGACTTCTACCTGGGATGAAGATCTGCTCTTCATAACGCCAAGTGAGCTCTGAAGGGATCCTGCTAGGCCAGAGAAGACTTATGGCTGAGTTGGTCATGGTATAGCTCCTTCCCATCATGTTTGAGCTGAACAGGATACCAGGTCAAATCTCTCAGTCAGCCCAAAAGCAATCTTTGCTTGGGGTGAGGAGGATGCTATTACATGACCATAAGGGCACTGATCTAATGGCAAATACATATTGAGAGTATAATTTTTTAAGTTGTCTGTTCAATGGATTTCATTGCATTATGTCTAACTGAAAAAAAAGACTGTCAACTTAGTTGTTCTACAATAAGACAATGATTAAATAATTAAGTAATATTAATGGAATGGAATGTCATGAGGCAATCAAGACAGACAATCATAAGGAATACAAGGGAATCATAAAAGACTTCTAGGAAATAAAGTAAAAAGATCAAAATTACAAGTATAAAGTATATACACTAACTATGACCATAGTAAAAGAAGATGATATATGAAAAATGAATTCTAATGAGCACTCAGGCACTAAGTAAAAGGTTTTAATATTTGATGGACCAAAATTAATTAAATTGTAAATAGTAAATAGTTTGATGATAAAGATGTTCAAAGTAAGATTTTAACAAAACATTTACTTTTTAAAAAAACTGATTAGTATAAGAGAAAGAATATTAAATTTGGAGCTAAAAGACATGGGTTCTAATCCCAGCTTTGCTATGTGATATTATGCAAGATACCTAATATCTGGGGGGAGAGGGGTAAATGCAGCATAGCCAAAATGGCAGAGTAAAAGTAGGAACTTATTTGAGCTCCTCCCCAATTACGTATAATATCTGTAAAAAGTGACTCTAAATAAATTTCAGAGCTACAGAACTCAAAAAATGACAGAGTTAAATACACCTCCATGGAGTGGCTAGGTGGCCCAGTGAATAGAGCACTGGTCCTGGAGTCAGGAGGACCCGATTTCAAATCCAGCCTCAGACACTTAACACAAAAAACTCACCATGTGACCTTGGGCAAGTCATTTAATCCCAACTGCCCTACCTTCCTCCCTCCAAAAATGAATAAAAAAAGAAAAAAGAAATACACCTTCAGTTGAAGGTAGCCTGGCAGGCCAACAGGAAGGGTCTGAGAGCAAAGCACAGTCACACATGGGATGCACAAGCACAGTCTGACCAGAGCAGACCTCAGGGGATTGAATCACTGGCAGCTGTGGCATTTTCCAGCCTTCTCAACCCACAAACACCAAAGAGAAAGTAAAAGGTCAGTGGGAAAACTCTGTTGGACCTGGGTGAGAGACCCAGGGTGGTGGGGGTAGTAGTGGTGGGGGTGGTAGCTGCAGCAGTAGAGGCAGCAGTGGTGGCTGCTTCCAGAGCTCCAGGTCCACAGATGGTGGGGGGCCAAGCAGCTGATCAGAGGGCAATTGTAGCAATCTCTTTGCTGGCACTGAGGCAGGATTCTCTTGCTTTGCCATGCTTGAATCTGGGTCATAGTCTTGGGTGGCAGTCCTGGGGTAAGGAGGAGTGCTGATGTTTCAGAGCTTATGGTGGCTGTGGAGAGGGAATCTCCTCACAGTTCTGAGGCAGGTACCTAGAAGTAGCCCTGACAACAGCTGCTCAAAACCCCAGAAATTTGGGACACAGCACTCTCCACTCTGAAAGCAGAGTTTTACCATGGCAAAGAGCTCAAAAGCCAAGTAATTGGCTGAGAAAATGAGCAAACAGAGGAAAAGAAACCAGACTATAGAAATTGTTCTTTGGCGACAAAGAAGATAAAATTATAGAACCAGAAGAAGACAACAAAGTCAAAACTATTGCATCAAAAGCCTCCAAGAAAAATATGAATTGGTCACAGGCCATGGAGGAACTCAAAAAGGATTTTGAAATCAAATAAGAGAAGTAAAGGAAAAACTGGGAAGAGAAATGAGAGTGATGCAAGAAAATCATGAAGAATGAGTCAACAGCTTGCTAAAGGAGACCCCCAAAAAACTAGAGAAAATAACACCTTAAAAAATAGATCAACTCAAATGCCAAAAGTGGTTCAGAAAGCCAATGAGGAGAAGAATGCCTTAAAAAGCAGAATTGGCCAGATAGAAAAGGAAGTGCAAAAGCTCACTGAAGAAAATAATTCCTTCAAAATTAGAATGGAGAAAATGGAAGCTAATGACTTTATGAGAAATCAAGATATTATAAAACAGATCCAAAAGAATAAAAAAAAAGATAATGTGAAATATCTCATTGGAAGAGCCATTGACCTAGAAAATAGATCCAGGATAGATCATTTTAAAAATTATTGGACTATCTGAAAGCCATGATCAAAAAAAATAAATAAATAAAGAGCCTAGACATCATCTTTCAAGAAATTATCAAGGAAAACTGTCCTGATATTCTAGAACCAGAGGGTAAAATGGAAATTGAAAGAACCCACCAACTGCCTCTTGAAAAAGATCCCCAAAAGAAAACTCCTAAGAATATTATAGCCAAATTCCAGGGGATAAGGGGTGATGAGAAAAGAGAGGGTAGATTGGGGGATGGGTAGTCAGAAACAAGCTCTTCTGACAAGTGACAGAATAAAACAGAATAAATGGGAGGGGTAAGATAGGATGGAGGGAAATCTAGTTAGTCTTTCACAATATGACTACCATGGAAATGTTTTGCATAACTACACATGTATAATCTATATTGAATTGTTTTTCTTCCCAGTGGGGGGGGGGGGTGAGGAGGGAAGAAGGGAGAGGATCTGGACCTCAAAGTTCTAAAAACAAATCTCAAAAAATTTTTGTTACATGCAATCCAGAAATATGATGTACAGATAATGGAGTATAGAAATCTATCTTGCCCTACAAGAAAGTAAAGGGGAAGGGGCGGCTAGGTGTCGCAGTGAGTAGAGTGCCAGCCCTGGAGTCAGAAGGACCTGAGTTTGGATCCGGCCTCAGACACTTAACACACACAAACAAAAAAACCTAGCCGTGTGACCTTGGGGAAGTTACTTAACCCCAACTGCCCTCCAAAAAAAAGCAAAAAAAAAAAAAAGTAAAGGGGAAGGGGGCAAAGGGAAGGATATGAGGGATATAAGAGAGGGGAGACTGGGGAAAGGGGTATTCAATATGCTTGTCATCTTGGGGTGGGGGTGGGGGAGAGACGGAGAAAAAATTTGGAACTCAAAATCTTGTGGAAATGAATGTTGAAAGCTAAAAAATAAATAAATTCTGAAAAAATAAAAGAAACCTAGTATCTCTGTATTCTCCTTTTTTAATCTATAAAAATGGGTATTACTCTCTGTCTGGCCTGCTTCACAGGACTATTGTAAGGATCCAATGAAATAGTTCTTTGAAAAGAAAAAAATGTGTAAACTACAAAATATTATCTATCAGTGATGATGATGATGATGACGATGATGACGACAAGATGGTTGCTGAATGAAGTCTGGAATGAACAATATCCAAAAGAGAATCCCAAACAAGGTACTAAATGTCACTTGGTGGTAAATCTTCTTCTGTTTGGGTATTATGCAAAGAAATGGAGGAGAAGGGTGGAGGGGAGACAATGACAGCACATGGCAAATGTACAGAGAGATACTTAAGATTGTCATTTCAAATGTCCTAGAGTAGCTGCTGTCATAGTATATCTCTAGAATGGTTCAAAATGTATGATTAAGGTTAAAAGATAGAGACCTAATTAGCACAGCTCTAAAATACAATCAGCTGAAATATGAGAATTTGTCAACCTGGGAATCAAACCACCAGCCAAATCCCAACAACGAAGATAAAGAGGGCTTTACAAAAAAGAATACTTCTGACATTCTAGTCCTCATTCCCTTCCTGGACTGTCGCCACATCCCTCTCTCATTTTCTCCCACAACAGCAAAATAGAAGAGTGCTGGCCTGAGCAAAGCATTTTAAACACAATAACCAGGAACAGAGAGGGAAGTAGACCACGGCATCATTTGTATACATAACACAAACAGAAAACTTAAAAAAACTACTGTCCAAGACTCTCCAATAGGGAAGATTGAAGAAGCATGAAAATTGCCCCATCAATTATACTCACTCCATTATGATCAATCTTTCTCCACTACACTAGTTTATTTTCCTCTACTTAATATGCTTGGTTATCTTAAAATTTTTCCTTTCTCTTTCTTCTACTAACAAAAATTTTTAGTAAGTAGAACATATTCATTGCCTTAACTTCATAATTATTGCCTTGACTTCTCTACCACTTCCAAATAATCTGTAATTTGGGTTCTACTCTACAGAAAATGCTCTCAAAGGTCATATATGACTTACTTCCTAACTACCAAATCCAAAAGACTTTCTCCTCTCCTCACCTCTCTGAAATATCTAAAACTATGCCCACATCATCTTTCCTGAAAATTTCTTGAAAGTCTTCCCTCCCTTGGCTTCCATCCAGATCTACTCTCTTGAACTCCAGTAGTATATCTCCAACTGCCTGCTGGACATCTCCACCTGGAGGTTTCATCAATATCTCAAACTGAATGTAGTGAAAATGGAATCTGCTGTACATCCCTAAGAACTCAAAGTTCTCTAGTTCCCTTTTGAAGGCCCCAACCTTGGAGTCATCCTTGACTCTTCCTTCTCCCTTTCCCCTTCTTCCCCCACCCCATGTAGCGTCACTGCACAAATCTTGTCTATTCTACTTTCGTCTGCCTCTCACCCTTCCCTTTATATCATCTCACATGTCCACCACCCTTGTCCAGACTCTTAACCTTTCAGCCAGACAAGTGCAATCATTTCCTAGCTGGTCTTCTTCCTTCCAGTACCCCTCTTCTTCATTGCATCTTTCACAAAGCTTCCAAATTAGCATTCCTAAAACACAGATATGTCACTCCCCTACTCAAAAATGTTTAGTGGCTCTTTGTTGCCCCCAAGATAAACTACAAACTCCTTCACCTGGCACTTAAAGCACTACCTATCCGGGCTCCCACCCACCTTTCTATCCTTATTTAACAGTAGTTCCCTTTATCTACTCCCTAGCCTAGCAGCATTCCATCTCCAGACTCTGGCTTTTGTGCAGGTCATTCTCCAGGACTGAAATGTCCTCTCATCTGGCCTCCATATATTAGTATCCGGAGGTTTCCTAAAGGCTTACCTCAAGCACATGTCCAACGCAGGGAATCTGATCCCCCTCCACTACTGATGCTTTTTCCTTCCTCAAACTACTTTGTATGTACTTATCAGTGTTTATGGTATGATCTCTCTCTCTCTCATACACACACACACACACACACACACACACACACACACACACACACACACACAGAGTAAAACAAGTTCCTTCAGGAAGAGACTGCATTTAATTTTTGTCATTGATCTAGTACCTTACATATATAGCAAGTATTTGTTGAATTTTTTTTTGTTGAATTAAATTGTAATTAACTTGATCATCATTAATATGATCCCCCTCCTCTTCCTCCTCCTATTCATTTTGACTCCTTCATTGGTCCTTTTTTTCTCATCTAGTTGCTCCAGTACAGGCTCTTGAGGTAGTTGGGTGACGGCAAAGGGATGAACCCACCCGTTGTCTGGCTCATGCTGACTTTGATGCCCTGGGCACTTAACCATCCACATTTTCATGATATATCTGGTTGGGGCCTTTCATGCTTCTACAACCCAGAAATGGATCAGAAAGCAGAAAATCAGCCCAAAGGGAAAAATACCCAGTCTCAGCATAAACTCCAGTTCTCAAGGTCCTTGGCTCTCCTTTCTTTTCTATCTAAAATCACTCCCTTAGAAGGTCCTTAAAAGACTTCCACCATCACCACCAGATGAATCTTCATCACTGCTTAACCTTTTCCCCAAGACCTAATTCCATATTTTCAATGCCTGAGCACAGGATTGTTTCATTTACTGCATATATATGCCAAGTATCTGGCACAGTATACAGTAAGTACTTAACAAATACTTGATCAATTGACTTGATACATTGGCCATTTATAGTATATTATCTAAGGAAAATTCTTCTATTGATGCTTTGAAGTATTATTTAGATATTTTGTTATTGACTTTTTCAGTGTGTTTGATCTTTTCTATAAGATTAAAAGTATTGGGGGCGGCTAGGTGGCGCAGTGAATAGAGCGCCGGCCCTGGAATCAGAAGGACCTGAGTTCGGAGCCGGCCTCCGACACTTAATCCGCACAAAAAAAAAAAAAAAAAACCTAGCCGTGTAACCTTGGGCAAGTTACTTAACCCCATTTGCCCTAAAGGGGCGGCTAGGTGGTGCAGTGAGTAAGAGCGCCGGCCTCGGAGTTTGGATGACCCGAGATCAAATCCGGCCTCAGAAAATGAGCACCCACGCATAAATCAAATGACTAGCCGTGTAACCTTGAGCAAGTTACTTAACCCCAATTGCTTTAAAAAAAAAAAAAAAAGATTAAAAGTATTCTGAGAGCCAGGACAGGTGTCATGGAAGAAGTATGGGATTTGGGATCAAAGGACATGGGTCTGGAGTCCAGCTCTACCAATTATTAGGTTGAATCAATCAATAAATCTTTATTAAGTACCTACTATGTACCAGGCACTGTACCAAGCTCTGGAGATACAAAGAGGCAAAAGATAGTTCCTGCCTTTACAAGTCACTTACCTTCTCTGAGCCTCAGTTTCTTTCTCTGTAAAATGAAAGAATTGGATTAGATCTTTAAAGCCCCTTCTAGCTGTAAATGCTAAAACTGTAAGAAGGGGATACAATAAAGAGAAAAGGGAAAAAGAGAAAGGAGAGAGAGGATGGAATGAAATAACTAGGCAGAAAAAGAAATAAGGAAAAAGGGAAAGAGAAAAGGAAAAACACATGAGAATATGTGCATTCCTGGTGAAAAGAAAAGACTTTTGATCTAGTTTGTTCCTTCTATAGAAATTAGCAAGTACTAATACAGTATACAAGGTATTTGCTCTGTTTATGGGCCCTATGCCTGGGGCTCTGGGGGACAAAGAAGGATAAAAATGTGCACTGAGAATTCCAACAATTAACCATAAAGCTTTCGGAAATTCAATTATTTTTATCCAAATACTTTTGGGCAATATATTGTAATAAAACATAAACTAATGTTGAACCAGGTGCCTGATTCTTTCAAAAGGCATCATATGTCCTGGTGGGAGCCTAGACTGCCAGGCCCTGTGAGAAACATGCCTCGCTACACCTCGAGCACACACAAGCACACCGTGGCAGCCTGGCCTCCAGCAAGCAAAGAGGAAGACTAGCGTGAAAAAGGAACTGGAGTTTATGCTGAGACTGGGTATTTTTCCCTTTGGGCTGATTTTCTGCTTTCTGATCCATTTCTGGGTTGTAGAAGCATGAAAGGCCCCAACCAGATATATCATGAAAATGTGGATGGTTAAGTGCCCAGGGCATCAAAGTCAGCATGAGCCAGACAACGGGTGGGTTCATCCCTTTGCCGTCACCCAACTACCTCAAGAGCGCTCTCTGTGCTACAGTATGTCACGGTATGCAAATAGTGGTCAGAAAAGCTTAGTAAGCATTCAAGCCATCCTCTTCTCCCCCCAAAAAAGATCTAAGATAAGTTTTCAAGGAATTGAGCAGAAGGAAAAGTCAAATGGTAGTCACATCTTAACCCCTTGAAGTATAGGAGACAGAGAAAAAAATTTTCAAGTCACAGAAATAATCCATTATCATTAGCCATGTTGTCTAAGATCTTTTTCAGGGGAACCGCCCCCCACTAGATCACTAGCCTGAGAATACTGTCATTCCCTTACAGCTCCTTTTTATACTTCCTTTGTCCATCAATCTGTACAATCATTTTATTAGGCATGCAACACTATGTAGTCTTTAAAATCAGCAGCTAATTGTGCTATTCTTAAAGTTGTCAGTTACATGTGTCATCCTCCCCAACATCTTCCTCCTATATGCTTAATTTAACATGTCATTCTTTAGGGTTCCTCCAAACACCACAAAACAAAGACAAAAAATCCTCACTGGCATCTCACCCCTGTACCTTTGCTCACACTATCCCATCCCATCCCACCCTCAAAATCTCCAGCTACTAAAATCCACTCTTCTTTTCAAAGCCCAATTCAAGCATCACCCTCTCCATGATACTTTCATGATACTGTCCTCTCAACCTAGTAAGAACCTCTTGCTCCTCAAATTCAACAAACATTTAAAAAATAACTACAGCATTCAAGACACCATGGATAGGTACTGAGGTTATAAAGATAAAAATTACCTTGGAGGACACAGTTTGGGACTTTCCTATGTGATCTATTAATCATACTCTATTTTGTATTGGTTATTTGTATAGATGTCATAGGCTTTACCCCACTTCCCCAGACTGTAAACTCTCCCTTCAGAAGTACTCTTAAAAGAGTACCTCATCACTCCTAAGCAGAAACTGAAAACTTGGAGCTCAGATATACTAGGAATGGAAGAGCAGAACAGATTATTAGGTGACCCAAATGACTTTGTGTTTTGTTTTGTTTTTTGACTTTCCATTTTATACCATCAACTGCACAGGTCATTGAATGAGCCAGAATTCATCACTATACCTGAGACATGAGTCTTAGGGAACTGTAGCCTAAAATTGTTATTAACATCGTAGGGTTAAGCTCACAGTTAACCCATGTAATCATTTACTTAGAGCACAGGTATACTCTGCTTAATGATGTTAATTGACACCATAAAAACACAACAACAATCCAGTGGGCATTAATTCTATAGAGACAATGTCAACATTTGCTCCTCAGGCATGGCCCTCTCCTCCCTAGATCTCACAGCTCAGCTAATTGTACAAGAGTACTATACATAAAACCAATGAAAAACCATTCAAAAGAACACTAAGTGAAAATAAAAATGATACAGGCCATGTCTGTAGGTGCTGAATCAACAAACAGATCAAGCAGTTATTAATTTACTATGTGCCAGTCACTGTGCTGGACACTGGTGATAAAAAGACAGGAACCAAACAGCTGCTGCCTCAGAGAGCTCATATTCATCAGGAGAAACACACAGATCCAAAGTAATTATGGAGGGAGGTGGTCCTGGCTGGCATCAGGAAAGGCCTCACATTGGAAGAGGCGTAGCTGAACTGGGAAGGAAATGAGGGGCTCTAAGAGGTTGAGGTGATAAAGTACATTGCAAAGAGGGCGTGGAGGTGAGAGTCAGACTACAGACTGCACCAAGGGCATCATGTGCACTAAATACTAAGGATGGCATGCTGTGAGAGATTTTCAAATCCCCCCAAAGAGTCTTCCTGGTAATATCAAGCTCCTGGAGGTTTCTAAGCAGGAGATAATAACGACAGACTTTACCTTCTGATTATTAACTCTTCAGCTGTGTGGAGAACTGAGGAGAATGGAGGGAACAGAAAATGGAGGCAGGGGGCCCAATTTGCCCAACTGGTTCACATAGTTGTTCACTGACTGAGTCTATCATTGCAAGAGTCCAGCTCAGTATAGTGACTGGCATATAGCAGATACTTAATAAATGCTGGCTGACTAACTGATCAATGTGAACTGGAACAAAGGTGGCAGGATGGGGAGGAAGTATGTCAGCAAGACTGTCAGAACTTGGACATGATACAGATTAAAGGAGCGATCAAAGTGAAAATGGATTAATCATGGAAGCCATACTGGAGCTGGTCAGACTAGAGCTGGTTTACACAAGGGGTTACAACCTGGTAGAAGAGGAGGGGTGGAAATACAAAGAGGAGTACACACATGAAAGGGTCAGGCGGCTCAAGGACGCCACCAGGAATAAGAGGCCTAGACTGGAAGAAAGTGGAAAAATAAAGAAGACTTTCAAAACAGGGGTGCTAAAGGGCACTGAGAAAGGAAATATCCAAGCAAGTGGAAGAGCTTAGAGGGGAGAAGGGTTTTTATAGTCTGACATTTTTGCAGCTTTTTATCAGCCAGTGTATGTTGGGCGGGGGGGGGGGGTCCCCATACATTTCCTGAAATGTGGATGACAGTTTATAAAAGGACTTAAATGGGAAGAACATCAGAAAAGAAAAGAATTATTTAGAGTATTTTAAAGGATAGGAACAGGTTAACAGCATGAAAACAATTAACATTTCAGGTAATTCTTTACAAGTAAAAAGGTTCCATTAGTTAATATATCATTTCATTGTCTAGGTTCTTACAGAGATTGATGGACAATGATCTTTTTTTTTTCCTCTTACTAGGTTTCTCTCAGTGGGGGAAGAAAAAGGCTTTTGACATAGAACTAGGCTATCAAGTGATTCAAAAGATCAATTGCTCTTATGTTTATGCTCAGTTATAAGATACAATCTGGTGTGCCACCATTCTAAATGAGTAAAAAAAATATAAGTAATTATTAGCATGGAAGGAAAATATGCCAAAATTTTTAAAAATTAACTTATTAATCTACTGACTAAGCACACAGCACTGACACACCTCATTTCTAGGATGTGACACTGAAGCTACAGTGATTTTTAAGTAGAAGTTGAAAGGGCCTGTTCCAGCCCTTTCTGACAAGTAAATAAAACTGCAGGGAGATCAAATAACTCACTAAAGAGAAGATATAATTTTTTATCTCCATTTTTACAGTCTCATATCCACTTCCGTTGGGGATAACAAAGTCTGAATTCTTATGCAACATTTATCTAAATGTGTCGATTTTATCAGATTGATGAATTTTGCTAACAAGAGACAGGGCTAGGAAATCTTTTATGACACGTTTGGAGCAATCACAGAGCCAGAATTTTAATTTAACCAACTTGAGAATTCTCAGACAGAGCTGCAGGTGTTGGCTCTGAAAAAAAAAATCACCAACGGGAAGGTCCATCAATCTTTATGACAGGAAAAACAACAACACTTCATACTTGTTTGCCCTCCATAGACGGGTTGGAAGGAGAAGCAGAAGTGTGCTGCACAGAGAAGAGAGGGACTAGCTACCTCTCTGTGACCGCTACGTGGTATTGATCAAAGGGGACTGGTCCAAAAAGGATCACAGAAAATGATAAAACAATGAAGGTTTCCTACACTGTGCAGCTGAACAAGGGCAATGTCCTGACAACATCAGTACAAGTCATTCCTGAAGCTGCTTGTTCAATAAGATGGCCTTACATCCTACTCCTATGGAAGTTCCATCACCTTTAATGGTCTAATCTATTACTACTGGGTATTACATTTTTTTTAACTGTATAAAATCTCTCTTTTCCCATCTTCCATTTTAACCAACCCTTTCTGATCTTAACTGTTGGGGAAAATCTTCAATCAGCTTTTGGCTCTCTTAAAGAAAGAACCACTTAGCACAGAAAATATGTTTTAGACCTAAAGGAGTTTAGAGACTAGACATTCCTAGTGCCTTAAAAAAAAACAGAAGGTAAATCCCAGAGAGGGCTGGTGACCCTATCTAAAGTCACAACAAAGGGTGTGCTAGAGTTTGCTGGGCCAGGGCAAACCTCCAAGCTGACTGTTAAATTTTCAGTGTGGGCATTTACCCTTCAGAAATGGGCAAACTCCACAAATAAGGGCTTGACTTATTGTCTAGACTTCAGTGATAGATGAAATGCTAGTAATGCAGATTAAACTTAAAACTGTGCCGTGTATACATTTTTCCCCAGTGAGACTGTTAATGACCATTTCTGTGCAGCCCTCGGTAGCAACAACTTAGCAAACTGGAACCATGTCTCCTCAGCCTTCGTTCCTTCCACTACATCATGCTGAACCTTTGAACTAAATTGAAATTCACAATGTGGCAGCATCTGACACAAGAAGTCTACGAAATTTTAGCTTTCATTTTTTAGAAACCTTAAGAAATAAAGGACAACATTCTGGTAAGAACTGTGTGCTGACAGAGCTCTAGCATCAGTCACTGCATCTTCTATTCTTAAACTCTCTCTCTTCTTTCTCTCTGTCTCCCTCCCCCCCCTTCCCTCCTCCCCCTCCCTTTCTCCCACCCTCCCTCCTTCCCCTTTCCCCAGCAGCATCCTACATAAGGTTACATGTCCTGGTCAGTCCAATGAATAGGATTAATTCTATTTCTATTTAACTGTTATCATATGAATGATTGTTAGTCTGCTCTTGGCAAACCTACTTTGTGTTCTCTAGTGTCTTCTGCATTTTCTTGGTCATCTTGTCAATAGCCGCCTGTCTCTTCTCTTCTGCTAGGAGGTCTATCTTGTTCAGTACCACAATCAGCTTCTGACAAGCAATTTGCCCAATCACCAAGCATTCTGCTGACTGAGTCTGCATCCCTTTGGTCACATCGATAACTAGCATCATCAGATCAATGATCTGGGCTCCTAGGAAAGAAAATACAAGGTTAGATGAATGAAAACAGAGGCCTGAACTTTCTAGCAAGTTATCTGATATGTTTTAGCCGAGGAGGCAGTACGGTGCAGTGGAAAGAGTACTAGATTCAGAGCCCAAAGGCCTAGATTCGAATCCTGACTAATAAACTCCCTAGAGGACCTTGGGAAAGCCCCTTGGCTTCTCAAGACCTGCTTCGTCATCTGTCTTATGCATGGGTTACACAAATAACCTCTCAGGTCCCTTCAGCTCTAAATTTGGGATCTAAGATCTAGAAGATCTATGACTGAGAGTCTCTGTTGCCTCAGTATAAACATAAAAATAAAATACATGTCTATCACAGAGTTTCCAAACTTTCAAGACTACATTCCAGATAACTTATGGAGATGTCTAAAAGTTATAACCAAGTACAGGACAAAGAAGCAATTTACAGCATTAGATCTTGAAAATCCGTTTCTAATACACAAAAGGCAGAGGAAGACTAATAAAGGCTATGACTGACCAGGTCAATTACTGTATCGACTAGGTCAATAATGCACAATAAGAAAAAGAAAAGGTTGTAGCCTGGGAACTTGGGCAAGAACAAGCGGGGGGATGGGGGCGTGAGAGAGACACAAAGGGCAGATTTTTTTTCCTAACACATAGGCACTATGGTGGCAGAGAACCAAACGGCAATTGCAATTTACAGGCTTTCTCTCCAAATGATAAAGAGAACTAGTTCTATGATGGAACTGGAGTAGGGAACTACTGGAGGAGGAAATTCCCTTTAGCAGCTCATATCTGCACCAAGAAACTAAGTGACTTCGATCAAGCCAAAGAAGTCTCTGTGTGTCCAGGGCAGTGGGTGAACACAGCTCTGTTTCTACTGTCATGCTTCCTCTCCCTAGGAAGGCCAGGACAGACTTCTTGGCCATGGGTCCTGTGCACCTGTACTTTCCCAACAGCAACAGAAGGAAATGAACCTGGGATAGCTGCAAGCCAGAAATACAACAGAATACCCCCATTAGAAACTTTAAGATTCTGGGGCCACAAAAGAGATAATCTTGGCTATCTCCGCCTTAATGTGACCTAAAGGATATGTAGGAACATCTTCCCATTGAATAATCATAAATATTTCGTCTTCTTACAAAACATTTAAGTTATTCAGTAATCTTCATAACATCCCTAGAAAGTTAGTACTGTTGTTGGCATTGGTGTTTGGTGGTGGTGGTGGCGATGGCAGTGGTGGTGACCGCAGCAGCCACAACAATAACAATAATAATAATTCATTTACCTAGCACTTAATAATGCACAAAGATGAAGAATGCCGCAACAAAATTGTAAGGTAGGTAGCAGAAGGTGTTATTTTCTCCCATTATATAAAATGAAAAAACCTGAGGCTCAGAAGTCACCTGACTGAGTTGCCCATAGCAACATAGCTATCATAGGCTAAACACAAATCTAGGCCTTCTAACTCCAAAGTGCTTTTTCTCCATAGGTTTGATAGCATAGATTCAAAATTATCACTATCATTCCATTCTGCAGATGGGAAAATCTCTAGGAAGTTTAGAAAGAAAAATTAAGTGCTTTAAATACCTTCATATTTTGTCTTGTCAAGAGACAAGAAAAGGAAAAAATAAAAAAGAGCTGCTCATCTAAGTCTATTATATTTGAGAGCAGCCTGGTTTTTTGTTTGTTTGTTTTTGAGGTTTTTTGTTTGGTTTTGTTTTGTTTTTTGCTTTTTGGAGAGGGGAAAGCAGGGCAATTGGGGTTAAGTGACTTGCCCAAGATCACATAGCTAGTAAATGTTAAGTGTCTGAGGCTGGATTTGTACTCAGGTCCTTCTGACTCCAGGGCTGGTGCTGCTCTATTCACTGTACCACCTAGCTGCCCCATGTTTTCTCTTTTCACAATGCCCTTTTGAGTTTGGCAGTGAAATGGCTTCTTTGGCTAGGGTGTACTGGTCCAAGATAGAATTTAAGAGTTGCTATAGGGGGCAGGTAGGTGGAGCCATCTATAGAGCAGCACCAGCCCTGGAGTCAGGAGGATCTGAGTTCAAATTTGGTCTCAGATACTTGACACACTTACTAGCTGTGTGACTTTGGATAAGTCACTTAACCTCAACTGCCTTTCCTTCCCCCTTCCAAAAAGAAAAAGATTTGCTATAAAAAAAGAAAATGAATAAAAAATAAATGAAGCTGAGACTTGCATTCAACTGGCCAATCTGTCACCTATCCCCAATGACTATTTGTAAGAAGGCTAGGTTCAAACACCATCCCTGACATATAACAATCTTTGATTTGACAGAAGTCCCTTAACATCTCAGTGCTCTAGACAAGTCTCAGAGACAGTAAATTTTTGAGAAGGTGCAGGCCTGTGCTAGTAAAAGGACTTTCCTCATCCAAGAGTTCTTGCTACTAAGCTGATTCTGTATTTGTATTTTAGAGTAAGGAGTAGGAAAAAAAAGAAATGGATTGAGCTGTAGAGCTTGAAAGAATCGCTAAATGGTGGCTGTTTGGCAGGTTTACTTTGTGATCAATTAACTTGTAGGTTATAGAAATGTGCTGAGGGTTGAGTTATGGATCTCTAATGGCTAGTTAGCAGACCTCAGATCCATGGCCAAAGACTTCAACCTCCTCCTTCACATTATAAACATGTTCTATTGGTTACAAAGGACAAGAGTATAGAAGACTTGGCGCTACCTACCCCCAACCACTGCAAAAACAATGCAGTAATGGCAGCATCTTGCATTTAGTCATATCAGCTAGTAGCTACAACCCATTTTACAAATGAGAAAACTCTCACAGGAGGTAAGTGACAGACCAATATGCAAACCACTAGTAAGTGACCAAAACTGGCCTCAAATCCAAATCTTGTGCCTCGAAGTTTAGTGCCCTTTCCCTCGTACCCTGTTGTGAAGCCCATGTCCTGCCAATGGTAGGCTAAAGTTTATCATGATCATATACAATGAACCGCACTTTCTCTTTTTCATGAGACTGCAGGTGTAGGTTACAAATGCTAAAAAAGATCAAATACAAAACTATTTTAGTACTGGACTCAGTCAGAGGACCTAGATTAAGTTCTGGCTTAGGCAACTAATTATGCAACCACAAGCAAGCCACTTCTAAATCTGTTTCCTCATCTGTAAAAAGTAAATAACAGCCAAGAACCTGGAATAAATAAAAAGGTCCTTTGAGTAGCCACAAAAATAATAATTATTATTATGATCATAAAGTTCATTAGCTTTGAAAGCAATCCCTCTTATATGGCCTCATATGACCAACACAACAGAACTGGAGGTGACCCAGAGAGTGATTCTCATCTCCATTTCACTAAAAGAGGCTAAGGGATATAAGTGCTCCTCACAGTTGAGGCCAAGGCAGACGCACAGAATGTGTGCACGTTCTCGGCTCAGTTCAGACATTTACTGGCCCGCCTGCAAAGAGCATTTCACACCAAACACTCCCCACAAGAAGTGTTAGGGGAGGAGTGCTCTCACAAGCTTAGTGAGCTGGTTCCACAGCGAAGAGCACATTCTCTTCACCCAATAGGAGAGAGGCCAGGCTTCTAACGGAAGGCACTGACAGCGGGGAGAAAGGAGGAACATGGGAAATGATATCACACAGACACAAGAACCATAAAAGCAAAGAGATATTTGGTCATTTAGCATAGGGGCAAACAGTCTTCAAAGTATGAGACCTTCTAAAGGCAATGTTCATAATGAAAATGAATCACTGACAAAAAGGTTAAGCTATGTGTAGTAGAGCTTGTTAAAGAAGGCAGGGAAGTGAGCAAAACATTTTAGAAAATATTCCAGCAAAACAAAAGTTTTAGCATTTTAATTAGTAAGATTAACTGGAAAACTCACCTAGATAGAACATCACATTTCCTACAAGACCAAATAAACAAAGCATGATTATATTCCTACCTCACTGCTTTAAAAATAAAGAACAACTTATATGTCTATGGCAGTTGAGCAAATCCCAACAAATCCCTGTACCCCATTCCATTCAGAGAATCATTACACATTAAGCCTGAATTTACCTACAGTCCATGCTCCATGAACCTCAGGTTTAAACATCAGGACTTGAAAGCAGCTGCTGACTCCAAGTCAAGGAAGTAGTTTATTAAATTGCTTAAATGTCCTATGTCCTTGGACCAACACAAACCAATGCTAAGGGATACTCTGACCTTCCAACTTCACTAACTTCAGCCTAGAATGCAGAGGATCTTTTTCAAGCTCCTCCACTTGTTATTTCTTTTGTGAATAAATTCAAAAGGGAAGTCATATCTGAAGCAAGGCAAAGACATTCTACATGGGAAGAATAGAGCCAAGATGCCAAAATGCCCAGGTGTCTCAGGACTGACAAATACCAGCAGTCACTAGTATCAGTTTTACCATCTATAACATACTGAGCCGAGAACTTGAAATAGGCTTCATTGACAACGATCTGACACAAATTAGGCCTGTTAAAAAACAATACCCTTTACTTATTTAAAACCAGATTCTTTTCCCTACCATTAAATTTTCTCATTTGTACATAAAACTAACTAGTGGTGCCCAGTCTTCTCCTGTTGGCTCAAGGAGAATGACTCATGTACTTAATATACTTAGAGGACCTCACATCTTACTCCTGTTGGGATTCTAAGCTTAAGAAATAGAACTGATTGACAGACAAACACAAAGATAAGTGCTAATACACCCAAGCGCTCAGGAACAGTTACAGGATTGCACTTTCAACCTCATCAAGCTATCTACAAGCAACATTCATTAGGGATAACACATATCTTTGCTCCAAAAAGATGGTGTTCTAAATCGGATCCCCTGTAGCACCATTGCTCAATGACTTCTAAGAGAACCAAAGGTCACCATGACTTAACAAAACGGTCCCTAAAACTGGAACACAACTGGAAACTTCGGGTCAACTCCAGTGAACCACAGGCTGCTTTCTGCTCTCAGTTCATCTATTTTTTTCACCAAACTTTTGATCAGAGGAACAAGGAAGTGACACAAGTGTCCCCCTCTCTTTCAAATCCCCAGCATTTCCACCAAATGAATAGACAGTCTCTTTCCTAATTCCCACGAACCCAAAGTAGGAAATCATTCTTAAACTAGAGAGCATGGGTGAGTGAGTGGGTGGGAAATGCAGTACAAAAAAATTAAGTTACAAATGACCTTCTATATTTTTCAACCTATCAGAATTTTTCATCTCGTTGTATTGACTACAGAATCCTTTAAAGATATAGCAGGATAATTATCACAGGGTTAAAGTTTCTCCCATACTTTTTTAAAGTTATAAATCCCCAATTCTATGAGTTCTGTATCCCAATCATATCCAAAATAAAAAGAAATGTACAAAGGCCAAATTTTGGTAGACTCTTAAGTAT
The DNA here is from genome assembly GCA_011680675.1 of Gymnobelideus leadbeateri. Classification (NCBI taxonomy): domain Eukaryota; kingdom Metazoa; phylum Chordata; class Mammalia; order Diprotodontia; family Petauridae; genus Gymnobelideus; species Gymnobelideus leadbeateri. The sequence continues at coordinate 292,975 of WOXC01004275.1, forward strand.
GACAATTTATCTGTGAATATCCAAGTTTCCTTTTGTTGCTCAAAAAAAGATCCTTTAAGCAGGAGACATCAAACATTAAAACTTTGGACTCCTTTTAAAGAACTTCAAACCTGAAGTGATTTTGGACAGGGTGACGTTTGACTCAAATCTACAGGTCATCTGTAGCAGTAAGGGAGGATGCTGCATGCATTATTTACCCCCCAAAAATGGGAGAAATAATTTTCATTATTAACTATAAGTTAAAGTGCATGTTTCCCATTAGTACAAAATCTTGTTGATACTTTCAACTTTGTGAGACAGCAAGGTATTCGAAAATACAGAGTAATTCCACAAGATCTAAGTGTGTGTGTTTTTTGTGTTGCCTTTTCAGTTATCTTAAGACTAGAATATCCTGACTGCCAAAGATTGATGGTTGATTTGACTAACTTCTGAAATCAGTTCCTCAAGCATTTAAACTAGTACCTAGTAACAATACCTTAGAGATCAATACTGAAAATTATACAATGCTAATTATCCATTTAAATCTGACCAGTGAGACATATTAGACTACTCTGAACATTTCTAGACAGATGGCCACCAAAACAGCAATAAATTAAAATGTTTTCACTGCTTCCTCTAACTCTTCCTGTTGGTTGGTCATGCATACTTTCAAGAGCAGTAGAGTTGAATATGATATAAAAACAGGGTATAAATGGGAAAAGAACAATGATCTGGAACCTATTTTAAATAGGCACCAAAAGAAGGAGTCAAGAAATCAATCTTCAGCTGGCATGAAGAAAAGAGTGCCTGGAATCTTTCTGCTTGCTATTATATCACAAAGTACAATTAAAATTTCATGAGAAATTGGAAAGTCAGCAGCTGTCTGAATAAAAAGGTATCATAGGGGCAGCTAGGTGGCACAGTAAATAGAGCACTGGCCCTGGAGTCAGAAGGATCTGAGTTCAAATTTGACTTCAGACATTTGACCCTTAACTAGCTGTGTGACCTTGGGCAAGTCACTTAACCCCAAATTCCTTGCCTTCCCCTCTCACCCTCCCCCCTCAAAAGAGGTATCACTTCAATTGTATGAAAGGATTCAAAAGTATTTTGAATACTTCTCCCCAGTTAAAAGCTCAAGAACACAACACTCATGTGGCCATCGCCCAGTCTTTTGGCTGACCCAGCACTTAGAGGACAACAGCACACTTTCTATATAACAATGTTTAAGTGTATAGACTGAAGTGTGCAGACAGCCCCTCCTGCTGGCTCAATGGAGGTTCTGAATACAAAATTATCTATTGATATGTCATGAAGAACGTACATGTTACAATGGAAGACGAAGCTCAACTGCTATTACTACTTGGCCTTTCTTATTTTCACAAATATACATGAGGGTTTTCAAAAAGGAGGGCAGAACTTTAGGGTTAGACTAGACCCAGGGCTACGCAGAGAGAGAGAGAGAGAGAGAGAGAGAGAGAGAGAGAGAGAGAGAGAGAGAGAGAGTGTATGCATGCGCAGGTGCGTGTGTTTATACGCACACACATGTACACCTCTTATACTACTTAGTGGTGCCATCTTCCAATGCACTGTATCTGCACCCTACTGGCATCTTTCTACATGCCCTCACATGACCTAATTCCTAACTGTTAGGATCAAAAGAGAATAGGAATTTGGGAGCTAAAGGAAACCCAGCTATAGGATTATAAGATGTAGATTGGAAGGGACCTTAGAGATCATCCAGAACAATCCTATAATTCTACAGATGAGGAAACTGAGTAAGATTAAAATTCATCGTCACACTGGTTAGTGGCAAAAATGGGACAAGAATGCAGTTTCCTGATTCCATGTCAATGTTTCCACTACATTACCTTCTCAGGAAAGCACTAAATCAAATCCAAAAAATCATCCCCAAACTCAATTTTTATTAGAGCTATAAGTAGCAAAACTGCCCAAATGTTAGTTCCTTTCCCCTTTTCCCTTCTCATCTTAACTAAATAAGCAATGAACAGCCAAATCACACAACTGCAAAGACAAGAAAGATAAAAGGCAAAAAAAAAAGTTGGGGGGAAAACCCCAAGATAGTTATATCTCAGTACACCTAGATCATCTCCTTCAGAGATATCAGAATAATCTTAGTGACTTTGGAAGGCTTAATACCAGTATCAAGATTGACTGTCACTGAACCAGGCCTGAGGATGCAGAGAGGACACAAGAGGTGAGACACACAGCATACACTCAAACCACATGCTCCAGGATTTCACATAGACCCAGTGTGAACAGAAGCCTATGAAAATTAAGTTGCATCTCAATCTGCCACTCTGAGCAGAAGTCAGGAAGAGGCAATGCCTGGGAGGCAGTGACCCTGTCTGGTGCTAGAGGGCAGGGAAAGAAGCCAGCATGTTACATTCATGATCGAAAGTTTGCCCCAAAATTACTAGGCTCTATGTATCCTTTGATGCAGCAACATCACTATTAGGCCTATATCTCTAAAGAGAACAAAGAAAGAGGAAATGTGTTCTTTCCAGAAGGTCCTTTCCACCAAAGTCCTTGGTATAGTCAAATGGCTCAATATTAGAAAATAATGTGATTTTATTGGTGGAAATGAAATCAAGGAAGAAGCAGGACCATCTGCTTTGCCACTGCTCCCTAAGGATCATGGGGCCTTCCCATTTGACTTGCAGCTGAAACCTCCCAAATGAGTTGTCTCCACCATTAGCATGGGAGCTCCTGGAGAGCAGGGTGCCAGCTCTTTCTGTGTTGGTAAAGAATTGGTAATTAAAGGGGTGCTCATCCATCAGAGAAAAGCTAGACAAATTATAATGTGGGATCATAAGAGAATATTATTATGCTGTAAGAAATGATAATTTGAACAGTTTCATAGAATCCTGGCAAGATTCATATGAACTGATGCAGAGTAGAGTGAATAAAACCATGATAACAATTCATACAAACAACATCATAAAGATAAACATTTTTGAAAGACTTAAGAACTCTAACCAATGCAATAACCAGCAACAATTCCTGAAGACTCATGAACAAACCTTCTACTTATGACAATACCACCTGACAATGAGGTGATGTTCTCAGAGTATGGATACGGATATGGATACGGATACAGATACGGAGACAGACACAGATACAGATGTTCAATGAAGTACTTTGTTTTGCTTGACTTTACATATTTGTTTTTCTTTTTCAATGGGAAGGGAAGATGAAAAAAAATGTATTTTATTCACTGAAAATTTTTTAATTTAATTTTTAAAACAGTCACAGGCTTCTGGTATCAAAGTGCCATATTTTACATAACAGTGATCTCTAAGGCCTCTTTCTGTTTGAAAATTCAATAGTTCAGTGGAATCACACAACCTTCTACTATTCTAAATAAAAAGTTTTTGCAAACTGAATCTATGACTCTTTGAGACTTACAAAGCACTTTCAATAGGTATCTCACTTGATCTTCACACCAACTCTGTGGAGTAGATACTATAAGCTGAAAGCAGGTAAGTGACTGGCCCAGGGTCACAGAGGCAGTGTCTAAGGCAGGATTCAAACTCAGGTCTTGCATGCCCTTCTATTTTTCAGCAGACTGGCTTCTACCCCCTTAACTACAATGACTACAAATGCTTGTGAAGGAGAGAAGTACTCTTTGAGCACAACATAACTTAGCCTTCAGTTAAGGAGACAATATACCAAGAGGGGTATCTTTTGTACAAAGAGGGGAATGAAGTCTAGAGAAATCCATAAAAAGGACAGATGAGAGGAGCCTGGAGAGGATAACAAATATACTCCTATGGGAATAACTGGAGCTGCTCAGAATCAGGCCGTCCTTCTGGGGCACAGAAGCCCAATCACAAGGAAGTGCTATGAGGGCCCTAGAAACTCCACGCTGGAAGGGATGTCCAGAACTGACTTTACTGTGAATCCTTGACAAGCAGCTGTCCAACTTCTGCTCAGAGACCTCCAGCTTTGAGAAATTCCTGAAGCAACTCATTCCACTTCTGGACAACTCTGTTATGCCAAGGATATCCAGGAATCTTCTCTGAAGAGACAGATTTAGAGACAGGCCTTCAAGGCTCATGAAAATTCAACCCTTGGTAGCATTGGAAAGGTAGAAGAGGGTGAATAACATTCCAGGGAATGAGAATAGAGTGAGTAAAAGTAGACAAAAAGGAGGGGCAGGAAGGCAACAAATCATGTTCACAGGGACAGTAAACAGACCAATGTGTAGAAAGTCAAGAAGCTTCAAGTAAAGCAGCAGTGGAAAATGAGGTTTAAAAGGGTGGTTGAGATCAGATTGTAGTGGACCTTGAATGCCAGATTTAGGAGCCTGAATTTTATTTCACAGGCAATAAGAAGTCCTTGGAGAATTGTGAGTAGAGAGCAACAAAAAAAAGGTGTTTTAGGACATCTGGAAGAAATAGATAAGATATACTAAAGAAAATCTTCCTTATTTTACACAAAACACACAAACATAAAGACACTGATTTAAAAACAAAGTCCCCCTCAACTCATACTTCTTCATAGAGAGTTCGGAAAGAAAGAATTTTAAGGTAAGTCAAAACAAATATCTGTGCCATTATCTACAGAAGATGAAGACTAGGCACTAAAATTGCACCACCCTTTCAACTGCCATGCACAGGAGGCAGGTCAGTGGGGGATGGGGGGCCAGAAAGGGGAAGAAGACCTCTCTAAGTGTGGGACATAATTACACAAGGAGGCAGGAAGCCAAGTATTGTTTTAACCTGGAGCAAAAGAACATGGAATCCTTTACAAACATCCTAAGCTGGTGACCTTCATGGAAGTAGGGAAACTTATCTGAGCTCCAGTTCCACATCGCCTGTTGTATACTGGATATCTCCACATGGATGACCTAGAAGCATTTCAAACTCAATTGCTACAATATACAACTCAAGTGCTTTATTTTTACCTCTCTCTCTCTCTCTCTCTCTCTCTCTCTCTCTCTCTCTCTCGGCTTTTTGGAGGGCAATTGGGGTTAAGTAACTTGCCCAAGGTCACACGGCTAGGTTTTTATTTGCGTTAAGTGTCTGAGGCCGGATCCGAACTCAGGTCCTTCTGACTCTAGGGCCGGCGCTCTACTCTCTGCACCACCTTGCTGCCCCGCCCCCATCTCTCTTTCTAACTTCCCTTTTTTTTTTTTGAAGACACTAGTATGCTCCCAGGCACTCAAAGTCTGCAACCAATCATCCTTTCAGTGAAAAATGAAATGCTTTAAAGATTGTCACCTTTATCACAAATATATATATATAGCTTTTTGGAGGGGAAGGAAGGGCAGCTGGACTTAAGTGACTTGCCCAAGGTCACAGGGCTAGTAACTGTGTCAAGTGTCTGAGCCACATTTGAACTCCGGTCCTCCTGACTCCAGGGCTGGTGCTCTATTCACTGTGCCACCCAGCCTCCCCAACACAAATACCTTTTATAAATACTTGGTCTTATTCAGCTGTCCTTCCCATCTTTGTACTGTTTACTGTTGTTCCCCATTCTTCATGTGGCACATTGGGGACTGAGATATTAGAATCCAAATACGGTGGTCCCACTGTCATCAATTATCAAACAATCAACAAGCATCATTAAGTGCTTTAAGCACTAATAATACAAAGGCAAAAATAGCCCCTGCCCCCTCCAGGAGCTTACATTCTAACTGGGAAAATAGTTTGTTAAAAAAAATTCAATTTTTCATCTATTTGCTATCTTTCAAGTGTAAACTTTAAATATTCTTGGGATAATCTGGTATTACTGGGTCTCATTTCACTCTTGCTATAGGCCTATTTTTTCCTTCTCTTTCAACAATCTTCATTGCTTTACAAGGTGATACTGCATAACTTTCGACCATCTTCCTAGATAAGACTGTGCGACTGAGTTTATATTCTGAACTTCTACTGCCACTGGCTGCTATGTCTCTCAAACTGGCAAGGAGGCCAAGCGTCTGCAGGCTGAGTCTAGTTCTGAGCTTCTTTAAACTTCTCCCTGTAATAGCTGATTTATATTGATTAAATTTTTGTAGGAAATAGTGATGGTCTATATCAATGTCTATTTCTTGTCCCATTTCCCAAAGTTAACAGCTAGTTAAGTTAGTAGT